>JAHBMJ010000907.1:75087-119323 GCA_018398765.1 Chromera velia | reverse complement strand
CGACAGACACTAGGCTTTTCCTTACGGTGGGGGGAGGAGAGGGGGGGTAGTCGACTAGCCGGCGTATGTCAATCGTGCAGTTATTATTTTTCTTGCTTTCCAGGGCTGTTTGCAAGCTTACTTGCGTCAGATACCCCAGCCCACGCGTCCTGCTGACTGCCTCCTGTCCGGTCTAACCAGCCTAGCTGTGAAGCCCTCCTTCCTGCACTGTTTCTTTTGTAGAAGAAGCAATTCTTTGTATTTGATTGGCGGCGCTAAATGTTGCTTTTGAACGTATTCATTAGTGTTGTTCCTGTATATTTCTTTTCAGGTAACATTCACTAACTTCTACGTGCCGTGGTGATCATAATTTTTCCCACCATGCGGGTCGGGCAGTCAAGCTTAGTTAGTCCTTCCGGAACACGCAGTGTTTTTCGCCAAAAACCCGGCCCCGAAAGGCTGAATTTGGGCTATGCGTGTGTCAGATGGGTTTCAGATCTCCACTTACCCATGGGCTTTTTTCCCGGGGGAGGGGGGGGTTCCGCGCATGCTTTTTTCCCGTGGNGGGGGGGGGGGGTCGGCACGAGGCTGGCCGGCGTGCGTCAATCGTGCAGTTCTCATTTTTCTTGCTTTCCAGGGCCGTTCGCAAGCTTGCTTGCGTCAGATTTTTGGTAGCGTGCCTGCATACGCATGGGTAAAGGGTTTTGGGTTATGGGCTGGGGTATTTTTGTTTTGTAAGTGCCCCCCGCTTCGCTTTCCGGGGCCATGACGGGCGCGCGCGCACGCCTACAGGTGCGCGGTGATCGGCAAACTAAGTCTCCGCCGTGAGCCGTCTCCGAGAATCGTCCCTGGAGACAAGCTCGATCGTTAGTGGCAATCGATTATGATCAATCCTGATTTCGGGGGGATAAGAAAGCCAGCTAGCGTCATCTCTTTGTCAGGTCAAAACGGTCCTGCCCTGTCCCTCTTTTGGTGCGTGCGGAAGCCCGCAGTGCGTACCTTCGGCTGAGTTTCACAACAAACGGCTGTCGTGAACGTTTCGTTGTTTTTCCTTGTCGTTGCTGCCACTTAGGTCTTGATCGCTTCTCCACACAATGGAGAAAGGGCAGGGCGACCCTCAGAAGTGTTTTCTGGGCAGGGAGATCGAGGACTTCCTTGACATTGTTCGCATTCGCGATGAGATAAACGATGCGCAGCTGCACGTGGGTGTCATTCCCATCGCCAATCCCCCATTCGCTCTGAAGGGGGATGGCCCCCTACCGCCAGAGTATACCTTGGACGTGGTTTCCCAAAGTGACCTTCCCCTGGACCAGCAAACTGGAGGAGGGTGGGGTGCTTGGGTTGTTGGAGCGTGTTCCTCCTGGATTTCAACAGATTCTCAGAACGTCTCCGAGGAGTACAGGAAATTCAGTGAGGACGCCCTCCAGAAAGAAATCGAGTGGGCGTGCCACTGTGGGATGTACGGTTGTATCCTTCCCACCCCTGACTACCTCCACTGCGCCCGCTACGCAGCGGTCATTGCCCCCTTTCTCAACGGGCAAAGCTACCAGTTTTCCGTCCGCATTCCCCTCACTCTGTCGTCTGAGTACTTCAACGGTGGGGCGTCCCGCAAGGTCCCTGTGTTTTATAGGACGCCCCCTCCACAGGGCACGAACAGAACAGTGGCAAAGAACGTAAAGACGGAGGAGGTGAGCAGTGACGTACCGACGCCGGCACCAACCACGCCGGCACCACCTGTATCTGGAGAGGAGTTGGAGGACATGTACGGTGAGGGCGTTCCCTTTGATGATGACGAACAGGAGGGGCCGTGTGAGTTTGACGCAGCGGAAGCGCATCGACGCGAAGTGAGCCAGACACGAACGGACGACGACCGATTGGATGGGTGGAGAGTTTGGATGAACTTGAAACGACTGGTGGATTCGAGGTTTCTCACTGTCACTCTTGAATTGACGCCCAACCTTCCTGAGGACCCTATTTATTTTGAACGGTGGATGGCAGAACCCGTGAAAGCCCTCGTAATCACGAAAGAGTGTTTCATAAATAACTCCAAAGGAATGCCTATTCTCTCAAAGGCACACAGCAAGATCGTACAGATGATGATGAAGAAAGGGGCCCAAATCATCCTGAAAATAAACCGACAACCCTCGACCGTCCGCGCAGACGAGGACCTCGTCCAATTTTTGAGGTACAAAAACTACATCTGGCAGATCTTCCATAATAAACTGCCCTTCCTGAGCGAGTCTGAAAAGTTCGAGTTCAGCTATAGGGATGTTCTGCAGCATCCACTGCAGCCTCTTCAGGTTTGTGGGTGGAAGGATGGCTCGTCAGTGTGCGTGGGGTGCAGAAACAGAAGCAGTCACTATGTGCGCTCTCATGCTTTTTTGGCCCAACTCCGTGCGCCCTTCTGTATCTGCCTCTGCACTTTTTTTTTCTTCCGTGTGAACCTGCCCTTCCGTTGTGGTTTCTGCCTGCATATGTCGGCCTCTCTCTTTCTTTCTCTCTCTCGGTTTTTTGTTTCTCTCCTTCTCTCTCGCGTGCGGGTGTGTGTGTGTTTCTGCCTGTTTCTCAGCATTACTGCCTGTGTGCATTTGCTCGTATGTGCGTTTGTGAAGGGTTCGGTTTACGTGTTGTGTGAATAGGATAAAGAATGATTGGTGTCACATTTCCTCTTTCTTTCTCCCCCCTCCCTTTTCTCATTCTCTCTTTCCTTTCTTCTCCCGTCTCCTCTCCTCTCCTCTGGATGCACTTGCATGCAGGACAATCTAGAGTCCACAACGTATGAGATTTTCGAAAGGGACCCTGTCAAGTACGCGGAGGTGCGTCTATGCGTGAATGCATGCGTGCGTGTGTGGGGGGCTGCTTTTCGGCTGCCTTGCAAGCGCCTGTGAGCGAATGTACGGAGAAACAGAAAATTTTGGGCCAGGCAGAAAGACGGACTCTGTGGAAAGCGGAGAGGTAGGTCGGGGGAAGGCTTCGACAAGACTCAGAAGAAGGCTGTCCGGAGGAAGATTATTTTTCTATTGTCTCTCTCTGTCTCCGTATACATTCCTGTCCCTCATTCCTTTCGTCCTTTTTTTTTTCTCACCCCGTTACCCACTGAACAAACGAGGGCGGGTCTGTGCCTTTTCCATCCTTTGCTTTGCTTTCCTTTGCAGTATCAACGGGCGATCGAAGCGTGCCTGAGGGACAAGATCGCACAGAAGCCGGGAGAGAAACTTGTATTGATGGTCGTCGGCGCAGGGAGGGGACCCTTGATGACTGCAGCCCTCAACGCAGTCACGGCTGTAGGGATCGCAGACAGGGTGGGTCAGTGAAATGATCTCAAATAAAGTTGATCGATGCAAAGCGCAGAGTGACGTGCAATCAACGGGAAAGTTTTCTTCAGAGTGGCTCTGAAGAATGGGACTGCTTAGAAGGGGTCCGGTGTGCATGTTCACTCCACATGCTGTCTTTTTTCTTGTATTTCAATGAGTCCGGTTTTGAGATCTGTGTGCATCCTTGGTTTGTGTTGGTGCTTTTTTAAGTGTGAAACACTATTTGCTTTTCGCCTTCTCTTTTTACTTGTTTCATCCCTTTCCATTTTCACGTCCAAAGCTTTTTTCCTTCCACCACGCATCGTCCCATTTTTTCATTTTCTCCCTTTCCCTCACCCCCCATTTTTTGCCTTTCCGCTCTGACCTCAGAAGAAAACACCATGCTAAGACCTTCATTCATTTAACCTTGTTTGAAAGTTCTTCTGTTGCTACGTCAGTGACTGAATCTTGCAGTCAATGAATCTTTGTGCTTGCTTTTTGGCCTTCTTTCTTTCTTGCAGGAATTTCGTTTTATCGTGGTGGAGAAGAATCAGAACGCGGTGATTACGCTCAGGTGGAAAGTCCAAAACGAAACCCATCCTTTGTGGAGGAAAGTCGAAGTGGTGGGGGGGGACATGAGATTCTGGGAGCCTGAGGGGAACACGAAGGCAGACATCATGGTCAGTCAGCCAGTCAGGCAGTCATGTGGGGAATTTATCGATGCACGTGTTTGTAAAGAAGGGGTTTGAGGGAGGGGGCCGATCCGTCCATCTTCCACCAGTCAACTGATTAGTCAATCCCGGTTTCCCGATTCATTTGACTCGATATCCGAAGAAGATGCAAAATGAACTCGGGTGCCGGAGATTTGTGATGCCTTTTCCTCTCCGTGACTTTGCTGTCGTTGCTCCGTGCAGATTTCGGAGCTTTTGGGTTCTTTTGGAGACAACGAACTCTCCCCTGAGTGCCTTGACGGTCTGTGCATGGGGGGGGGGTGTTGAGGGAGAAAGCCGTCTTTGGGTGAGAAAGCTAGACCGTATCTGCGGGTGTTTTGAGTGGGCAGATACGCGAATGTGCACAGGCTGCATGAGCGAGGTTGTGGGGGGGATAGGCGCAGTGAAACCTCTCTCATCTGAATGTTGGCCCAGAGACCAGTGAGGCGGAAAGGGCGTCGACGTGGCGGCAAGGCTGAAGGAGAAATAAATCGACACCACGTGTGTGCACAAACAAGATCTGCAAAGAGCATCTGGGGAGTTGGCAGGAGTGAATGAAGGAGCGGGGAGACAGCTGTATGTCTCGTCATATCTCGGAATGACTCTTTCTTTCTTCCTCCTCTTTCTTCCTTTTTCACCTCTCCCGTGAAGACATAGTCTCACACACGCACACACCTACATGCATACATACATACATACATAGACACACAGAGAGAGACACACACCACACACACGCTAGCATCGATCCATCGATCCACAAAAACAGTCTCTTCCTTCCTCCTGCAGGTGCGCAGAGATTCCTGAAGGACGACGGTGTGTCCATCCCTCGGGAGTACACCTCCTTCATCCGCCCTGCCTCCTGCCACAAGATTTGGAACGAAATCAGGGTCGGTCAGGGGGAAGGAGGGAGGGAACGGGAAAGGAAGGGTAAAGAAAGAAAGATGGAAAGTGTCTGCATGGGAGAGAGGGAGGATGTATGAGAGAAAGAAAGAGAGAAGACGATCTCTTTCGGAATGGTTCTCTCGTCCTGCTTCCTTCCCACTTGCCCCCCTGCTTTGCTTTCTTTTCCATGTCTGTCTGTCAATTTGTCTGTGTGGATGCTCGGCGCGGTCGTCAGCGTCTGTCCTCTTCTCGTCTTTCTCACCTTTCGATCGCTGAATCGATCTTCGCCTCTCTCGAGTGATCGAGACGCACAGATGGAAGGAAAGCAAAAGAGCCGACCGTGGTGCTATTTGGGTGTGTGAGAGTCTTGAGAGAAATTTTCTGCGGTCCCCTCCTTTCTCATTCCTTGCTTTCGTCCGCTTCCTGTGTGCGTGCAGGTGATGGGGGAGAAGTTCCTTCAGACATCCTATGTTGTCAACATGCAATCCGCCTACTTCCCTTCTGTGTGAGTGAGTAATGTGAAGGAAAGATATTCTGAGACAAGGAAGGATGTGTGAAGGTAGTGGAGGAGTGCTGTGGATCAATGAGTTGTTGCATGTGCGCGAAAAATTGTCAACAAGCAATCGCTAGAGACTTTGTCGGTCTTGTACTTCATGTTCTCTCTCTTCCTGGCCGCCTTTGCCTCTTGAAGGCTTCGCTTGCTTTCCTCACACACATACACCCTCGCCCGCTAGAAAGCTCTATGGCTCTTCAATTATCTCTGTCGGTTCTTCAAATTCTTGCAGGCAGAAGCCGCAACGGGTGTTCACCTTCGCGCACCCCAACTGGAAGATCAATCCAAGGTCTAACCAGCACAACTGCCGAGACACTTGGGTGCGTCTGTCCGTTGGATGCTGTGTGTGTGTGTGTGTGTCCCTAGTGTTCTCCTTGCGTGTGAGATTTCTTTTGCCATGATCGAAGAAACTTGTATGTTGACTTGAAGCAGCGCGTTCATCAAAAAGGGGTTTGAGGGAGAGTCAAAAGTCGGTTGAAAAAATCCGCCCGCTGATTTTCATCCCTTCTGCTTTCTCCCTTTGTCCCTGTCTTCCCTCCGCATCCACTCACCCTCATGACATGATGAAAATTGCCTCGGACCTCTGCAAACCATCGTGAAGCGATCAAGGGGGAATAAAAAACTTCGGATCAAAACCGACTTTGAAGTTAGCAAGAACTGTTCTTCCTTCCCCCCTGTCCCTCTCTGCAGATTGATTTCGACATGACGACCGACACCCTCCTCCACGGCATGGCAGGATACTTCTCCACTGTCCTCTACGGCGACATCGTGCTGTCGATTCTGCCGGAGACCTTCAGCACTGGGATGTTCTCGTGGTTCCCCCTCTTTTTCCCCTTCAAGACGCCAGTCTTCCTCAAGAAGGGGGAGAGGATTAGGTCAGTCTGTCGATGTGTGTGTGTGTGTGTGTGTGTGTGTGCGTGTGTGTGTGTGTGTGTGTGTGTGTGTCTGTCTGTCTGTCTTGGGCAGAAGGAAAAGATAGACCAGGCCTTGATCTCTCACCAGACGGAGCGGAAAGGAATGAAGAGGGGGAAAGAAACCTGATGGTGGATGTAGTACAACGACAAACCAAGAGGAGACAGCAGCATCGGAAAGACAAATGGGTAGGCAGAGAAACTTTACTTCTCACCTCTGTCTGTCTGTCCGCAGGTTTCATATCTCGCGCAAAGACGACGAGCACAAGGTCTGGTATGAATGGAGCCTCACAGGCCCGCAGTCGACTCCCATCCACAACTCCCAGGGAAGGAGTCACGCGATTGGGAAGTGAAGGGGNGACTTTGAAGTTAGCAAGAACTGTTCTTCCTTCCCCCCTGTCCCTCTCTGCAGATTGATTTCGACATGACGACCGACACCCTCCTCCACGGCATGGCAGGATACTTCTCCACTGTCCTCTACGGCGACATCGTGCTGTCGATTCTGCCGGAGACCTTCAGCACTGGGATGTTCTCGTGGTTCCCCCTCTTTTTCCCCTTCAAGACGCCAGTCTTCCTCAAGAAGGGGGAGAGGATTAGGTCAGTCTGTCGATGTGTGTGTGTGTGTGTGTGTGTGTGTGCGTGTGTGTGTGTGTGTGTGTGTGTGTGTCTGTCTGTCTGTCTTGGGCAGAAGGAAAAGATAGACCAGGCCTTGATCTCTCACCAGACGGAGCGGAAAGGAATGAAGAGGGGGAAAGAAACCTGATGGTGGATGTAGTACAACGACAAACCAAGAGGAGACAGCAGCATCGGAAAGACAAATGGGTAGGCAGAGAAACTTTACTTCTCACCTCTGTCTGTCTGTCCGCAGGTTTCATATCTCGCGCAAAGACGACGAGCACAAGGTCTGGTATGAATGGAGCCTCACAGGCCCGCAGTCGACTCCCATCCACAACTCCCAGGGAAGGAGTCACGCGATTGGGAAGTGAAGGGGGGGGGGAGGGGGGGGCTCACCATGATGATGTGAGGTGGCGGGGGGACATTGAATTTCAATAAATCAACTAAAATGTGTTGTTCGAAAATACCGTTTAAATACGCAGTAAGATTAAGATTTTGGAGTGGGATTTATGTGCAGTCTTAGCCAGTCTACAGTCCAGAGGATTGGGCCCGATTGGCCTTCCGCCCCAATGTCAAATGTCCGTCGTTCGACGTGCGGCTTCCAGGGAAAACGCCTAGACGCATCAAACGTCCCTAGCTGGCCCGTACTACAGATCTACTAGCTCCGGCCCTCCGGGTCTACCCTGTGCCGCGAACGGTCCATACTAAATAATCCTAGAAATAATCCTAGCCTCTGATTCCTAGGATGAGAATCATGAGATTGATTGATTGGTTGGTTCAAGTTCATTATTATTAGGATAGGATTGATTGATGTTTGGAACTTGAAGATTGGCCTCCTACCCCAATGAGGTACGGCGTTCATCCTAGAAATAATTAATCAGCTACTAGGGTTCACACTGTAAAGTTTTAAAAAAAGAAAGAAAGTTTGTCTGAGTAGACTGAGTTTTAAATATTTCAAGCTTTATTAGGATAATCATTTATTATGTTTTCTATCGATTGCTGCAGGTGTCTTTTAATGTTTAAACCATGTATGTGCCTAGGTATTTGCACTAAACAATCCATACAAAACCGGTTTAGCCAATAGTTTGATCGCTATACTAGTTAGATGAGACCTTTGATATAGATTCGATTTTTAGTGTAATTTTAAACAAAGAAAAAAAAAAAACCCTGAGTTTTCATTATTTAAGGCTTTACACTGTGTACCCTAAATCAGCTACTATGACTTTTTACCCCAGACACTTTTTTTTTATGAAGGCAGACCAGCAGAAGCAGTAAGTAAATATAAGTATTTGGGCAACTAGGTTTTTGAAGGGGGGGACCTTAGTAAGACAGTCGAAGCCCGCACTGAAGTGGCAGAGAAGGCATTGGAGGCTGTGTTTGGTACTCTCTCTTCTCTTGGTTTTATTTCTCTTTTTTCTAAAATTACTTTGTTCAAAGCACTTTGGCTGCCAGTCGCGCTGTATGGGCTGAAAACGATTCCCCTGAGAAAAACAGATGTTATCTGCCTTGATGCATTACAGTTACCTTTTGTTCGATTGTGTTTTGGTCTTTCTCGCCACTCGTTTATTTCATCTTCTCTTCTCTCTCTCTCTCTCTCTCTCTCTCTCTCTTGAGCCATTCAGTTCTCTACTTGGTAAGTTGATTGGGGGCTTCGTCCAATACATGAAATCGATCGATCGTACTCTACCACGGGCGGTGTGGAATGAGTGCTTGGCTGGCTCGTGTGAACCTTTCGTTAAGACGGTGAAATGGCTGGCTGTTCCATTGGATTGTTCCTTTTTATGGCCCCCGTTACCAGATGCGGTGAGAGCGAAGGAACGGAAAGAAATCCTCCTGCAACGAATGAACGAACGAATCCAAAGACGTCGCCAGATTGGAAGAGGAAGACAGGAGCAGCCACCCTCAACCTCCCTCCTTCTTGTCTTCCGACTACTGTTCACTCTCATCCTGTCCCTGTTTGTCTGTCTGTCGTTTCTTTTTTCACCCCTAATCATCCCACTTCTTGTTCGGGGGTTGGCTCTGTCTGTTTATTTGGATGTGAGAACAATAGAGAAGAAGAGATAAGATGGAGAAACCGAAATCTTTTCCCATCCTTCTCCCTTCTTCGCTGTGTCTCGTCTTGTGCTTTCATAAGCTGCTCCCAATCCCTTGTTTCTCTCGTTTCTTCTTTCCTTGCCGTTTTTCGGAGCAGCTTTCTTGTTTCTCTATCCTTCACTTCAGTCATCAAAGCAAGCATGTCAGGAAGAACGTACATGCAACCCCCTGCAGGTCCAACAACCTGTCTTCTTCCTTCATGGCAAGGAAGGACAGAAATCCCTCCCGACGGAGGTCCATCATCTGATGAGATGACCCAGACCTTTCTGGTCTTGTCTGGTCTTTTTTTGTCCTTCAGAGGAAAGTGTTGTTTCAAATGAAATACGCGCTCTCTCTCGGATGCCTGTAGGATGAAAGGAAGAATAATCTTAACGCCGTAAGCAGCAGATGAAACAAGGCATGGGAAAGAAGAAAGGAAGGAGAGAAAGAACAAGTTAGCTTGAGTGCATCGATATGAATATTCTTCGTGGGTGACTCAAAAAAGAAAAAGAAGGAGCGAAATAGGTTCTGTTCCGAATATCGAAATGTCGTCAAGAACGGACAGAGAAGAAAAAAGCGGTTGAGAAATGGAGAGAAGCTGACAGACAGACAGACAAGGCAAACATAGAGGGAGGGAGGGAAGAAAAGGAAAGAGAATCGGAGGCCAATGAATCAACACCAGCATTCACTCCACCGGCGTGTTCCATTGAAGTTGCCTCACAGTACAACAGTCTCTCTCTGGAACATCCATAGGGAAAGAGAACAACCACCGTGCCACAGCAGGAACATGTATAAATGAACGAACTTCTTTGAAAAATTCGCCCTGCCGTTCAGTTCAGTTCAGTTCAGTTCAGTTCAGTTCAGTTCAGTTCAGTTCATTATTTGAGAATGGCTCTCTGTTTTTTCCTTCTGTCTGTTGATTTTCTTTGCTTCTTTCTGTTTGTCATTGATTCATTCATTCATTTTTACGAACGGAATCAGGGATAAGAGGGGAGTCCTCTCCTGTACAAGTGAATTTTGCTTTTTCTTTGTCAGTCTCCAATGAGTCATTGGCAAACCAGGCCCAACTGCCTGGGTTGCATCAGATTTGAGAGAAATGAATCGAGTGAAAAGGATAGCAGACAGGCTGGAATATGCACAAGACACAAATACAAACGACATGCATGCAGAGAGAAACAAAGAGAATAGAGCACGCCCTAGACAGAAAAAAATTCGGCTAGGCCTGTCGTCTCTCCTCCCTCTTCATCCTCAGTCGTCTCACCGCTTCTTTCTCTTGGAACTTTGTCATTGTGCCTTTCAGTCTACACTCCCGTCTCGTAGTCAACTTCTTTTCTCTCTCTTTCTCCCTCGCAGACCACTGTGTTATGATCCTCTCCTCGGCTGCCTGCTTTCTTGTTTTTGCGGCTTAGCCTGCGTCTTGCACATGGTGAAGCTTCTGCTGCTGCTCTATCCTTTTCTTCCGGCTTGCTTCTGTTGGCTGAAGATAGGATGAGACATACGGCTCATGTTCTAAGTGGAAGAAGGGGAGCTCTAAGAGGGGCATCTGGACTGAAAATTGGGGGGTCGGAGGAGGAGCAGCAGTTGTGTTTGGCAGGAAAGCATCCGTGCTGTCCTCGCTCATGAGAGTGGCAGTCTCTAGGGGGGGAGGAAAACGATGAGACATGGGGGGGCGAACGTGGGAAAATTATGGTATGGGAGGGGGTGTTGCTGTTACACTGGGCAAGGGGGCATCGTTGCTGTCTTCGGTCTCAATGGAGTTTACACTGCCCTCGGCGGGGCCCTCGGGTTGGTCTTCCTTGATGTGGTGCGGGGATCTAGGGGGCGGAAGAGGTTCTGGCTGCTGGACAGATGATGCAGGTGTTCGTTGATCACTCTGCTGAAGTGTCTCTTCCATAATTCTATCCCACCCCCTGCTGTTTGCTTCCGACTGAATGAAGAGAAGGATTCTCTTTGCAGACCATCTTTACGTCTAGTCTCTCTGAAGAAGGACTGAGCAGACCAAAGAAACCAGGTCGCTTTCTTACAGGGACAAAGGAAGTCCGTTCCTCCTCAGTTCTTCCCACTGCAACTCAGGAATTGAATTCCTCCCCCCGTAGACCAAGTACTCGAAAATGAATAGGCCGAGGGCCCAGAGATCGGAGGCTTCCAGGACAAGGCCTCGGGGGGCAAGAAGAAGCGGAGAAAAAAAGGGTGGATGCGTGGAGTATATTAACTGCCACAGCTCAGGAGAGAGATAGTAGGGAGACCTCTTTATCCCATGCAGGTGCTCCGAGACGAAAACACCCTTTTTAGCCTCCCCCTGAGTCTGTTGACTGCTCTGCATATCTATGAAGACGAGCTGTAACGCACCAAGATCATCACCTGGTAGCACACAGAGAGCAATGTTGTCTCCCTTGATATCATAATGCGCTGCCCCCTTGTCCTCGTATGCGTCTCTCATCAACTTTAAGAGGGCAACAACTACCCGTTCCCTCTGCCATTTCTCTGTCAGGGAGGGAATGAAGTCATGCAAGGTACCTCCTTAGGGTACCTCCCTCAAGATACTCTAAAACGATGAAATGACCTCCCCCCCCTCCCACAGACCCCCCCCCGAGGACAGAAATAAACGGCCTCCCTCCCAATTCCTGCAGGCATTTCCTTTCTTCTTCCCACAAATCTATGTGCTCTTCTAGGCCTGTGCCCTCATAAATGGACTTTTGTCCTCAAGTCGGACTGCAATATTGTGATACCCTAAAAATTATTCTAGACATTATGATTTGATAGCAAAGAAATACTAACAAAAAATATTATGAAGTAAAACTAGATTACCCAAAGTAATATAGAGCCTTTATATCATCTACAATCGTTACTTCTATGCAAATCTGCTCAAATATGCTCAAAAGGCTGGTTGATTAGCTAGGGTGCATAGTAGGAAAAATTATGATCACTGCGGCACGTGAAAGTTAGTGAATGTTACCTGAAAAGAAATACACAGGAACAACACTAATGAATACGCTCAAAAGCAACGTTTAGCGCCGCCAATCAAGTACAAAGAATTGCTTCTTCTGCAAAGGAAACAGTGCAGGAAGGAGGGCTTCATAGCTAGGCTAGTTAGACCGGACATGAGGCAGTCAGCAGGAGTCGGAGAGGATTCCAAAGAACAGAGCACAAAAACAACATAATCCTATTCACAAAGAAGTCACACTATACGGCGTAAAAGCTTGCAAATCCTTCTGTATATGTCAATGAGAAGCTGTGAAAAAGAAAGACAAGTCCATGTGTGTGTGTATGTGTGTGTGTGTGTGTGTGTGTGTGTGTGTGTGTCTGTGTGTGTGTGCGTGTGCGTGTGTGCGTGTGTGCGTGTATGTGAGAGAGAAAGGGAGACAGAGACAAAAGGAGAGAGAGAGAGCAAATGAGTGCATGTTCTGTGAGTCTGTGCACGCACGTACATGTGCGTGGGGCACTCTGTGGGGGTGTGTGTGTGTGTATGTGTGTATGTATGTGTGTGTGTGTGTGTGCACGTGTGTGCGCGATCTGTTTTTGTGAGTGGGTCTTCGTTCGGGTAAAAAATGATGAAAAGGGCCTTCATGCGCGGTAAAAGTTATCACTTGGTACAACCGCGCGATGCAGTCATATCGGCTGTTTGACATCTGTTTCCTCTTTTTCTCCTCTCACTTTCTTTTAAATTTTCTTTTTCTCTTTCTATGGGACATTCCAGGAATAGTGCACTGTCAGAAAGAGGCTTCTTCTGTGACTGGCAGCTTGGCTGCAAGAAGCGGGAAATACGGGGAAAGAGGTGATTAGTTCATGAAAGACGTGTTAAAGTATCAGACAAGGTGTCTTAAAAGCGGAAGAGGCTTGTTTATGAAATTGATATACTTTTTAGAGATACTTATTCAAGTCCTGGCTACTCTGCATAGATTGAACCAAAATATTAACCTTAAGCGTAAGCTTAATGTACGTTATAATTACGTTACAGTATGATATAAAATTTCTACTCAAATTGCTAGCTTAATCGCTAGTTGAATGATGGTTTATATATTAACATTTATTTTATATCTAACTAGTTCATTTTAATAATATGCCGTAATATATGTCAAAGTCCGACTTGAGGGCAAAAGTCCATTTATAAGGGCACAAGCCTTTCTGCAAACATTTTCACCGCAACCCATCTTTCTTTCAAATTGTCCCCCCCCTCTGTTGGACCTGCAAGCTCAGCCAAGTACACTCGACCCCAAGTCCCTCCACCCAGAAACCGAATAAAACGAGATACCCCGCACGCACTTTCAAAGTCTATGGGAACTGTGGTCGGAGGACCTGCAGCATGAGTAGCAACATGCTCGACCTGTGTCATTCCATGCCCATGTTCCTCCATCCTGTCCACAGGCTGGGAGGAGAGCGGACTGCAACCTTTCGATTCAGAAGCGTGTGGAGGCAAAGAAGAGAGAACCTCAGGAGGAATGGAAGCATACACAGGGTTACTTGAAGACGTGCAGTCACTGACGGATTCTTCTGGAAGGCCGACATATTTGCTTGACAGTGGAGATGGGATCGGACCAGAGGAGCAGAATGGACTCACAGAGTCAAAAGAAGGAAAGCTGGATGCAGGGAAGGGGGCAAAAATAAATAGATCATCTGAAACCATACGAACATCCTCACTTCCACTCTTATTCCCGGACATTCCCACAGACATGAATTCAAAAGAAGTCTGCTCACCCGAGCACGTAAAGTTACGTCTCGTCACCAGAAAACACAAAGCAAAAAAAAGAAGGATGCACAGATGAAGGCGCCACAAGAAAAGTACAGACCTCCCACCCAACTAAGCAGCCTCCCTTTGCCTTTCTTCGTCTCCCTCTAAACCCGTGTCCGAATTGGCTGGGAGAAGATAAAAACTTGCAGAAAAGAACGGAGCGTTCTCTTCTTCTTCAGAAAGACCGAGACCAGAGCAGGACTGCCACGCAGTGAACTGCTCTTCCACAATCGTCAGAACCCCTGTCTGGGGGTCCCTCTAAGAAAGGCACTCCTCTCCATCCCCCCGAATTGGCAAAGCTCTGCCCTCCCCGTGAAAGAATACAAAAGGCTCTCTGGTGATTCCTGTTTCCAACAAGCGGCGTCGTCCCTCCCTTGCCCTCTCTAAAACGGCCTCTCGACTGTTCTGATTTGTCCTCCTCGATAACTCGGGAAGACGGGCAGTCCCTCGGTCTGTTGACAAGAGATCTGCAACAAAGGGAAGAGGAGGCGCAGAGGAGAGAAAGCAGTCGATCGATGGACAGAAGTAACACATGTATCAGGTATGCATTCGCAGGTGAACAACGGTTCCCTTGACTGTTCTCAAGGTGCTCCCCAAAGAAGCCCCAATACTTGTGGCAACTGCCCAAGAAGTACAGAAAATTGGTGATGGCATGAACATCCATCGCCTTAAGCACAAGACTTTCTCAGAGAAATAGAAATCGAAAAACAAAGAAGTCTTGATCAGCATATGAAGCAGAAAAAACGACAGCCGGATGGATGACAGAGCACACATGTAGACAACCTTTGGAAGAAGGCGTGCCCACCATTTCATATGCACCGAGTCAACAAAATGGAGCTCCCCCAGATTTGTCGTCCTCTTACAAGTTGTCACATTACACATACTTTGGTCTGAAAGATTAGGTGACTGACTTACAGGGATTTGCAGCAGAATGTTTGCGCTCTTTATTGTTGAGGAAGAGGGCGACGAGCTCTTCCACGGGAACAGAGGGGAGGAGCCCTCAGAGGATGCTGTCGCTTTTGCCTCTGCGTGCAAGGTGACTTCCTTTCTTTCGATGTCCCCCAGAGAGAGAGGGTACTCAAGGGTGCACTGCGTCTTCTTCGAGGAGGTCAGAAAGTTCTTTTCACAAAGGAAATAGAATTTTTCATTTTAGCCTGCCGCATGTAGGGTGGCTGCCACGAAGAGACTTTTCTTGTTGGTATTTGAGACACTCAGACTGCAGTGTACTTTCTCTCCCGCCTGGGCGCCGTCTACGCCATTGGATTCCTTGAAGATCCCTCGAAGTGCAACATCGAAGTCCCAGTCTGCATCTATGCATGCGAGTAGATCAGGAATGAATACATATTCAGGACATCAAAATTGGTGAAAGGAAAACACGCAGGCTCTCTGTTCGTGTACTTCGACGCAGATCCTTACCTGTATTAGGATTGAATAGATATGTGGACAGGAAGAAGAGGAGTGCTCCCACGAGACTCGTCACCACAAAGCAGAGAGAGATCCGTCCGGCCGCTGCGATCCCGTTGTGCATGTTTGAAAGTACAGACTGCTACTGTTCTTCTTTGAGCCGACTGCACTCTGTGTGTCTGGAGTAGAATCCGTACTACCTCGCGTGAGCCTAGTTCTGCAAGTGACAAATCACAGAACTGTATATAGCAGTCTGTTACGCGCGAGACGCCGTGCAAGTTGCTATTGACTTGTCGATCAAAGACTCTGGCACAGATCAATTCTGTATATATGCTTCTCAGATTCTTCGTCACTGTTTTCACTTTCTCTACAGTGAAACGAATGAAGTGCTCAATCAGTTTTTATAAACAATCGACTCCGACTTGTGCAACAGGACTGGCTGCGTTAGAAACAACAGATGACCGATGAGTTCAAAGCAAGAATTTAAATCCTCAAAACACACAGTGCAAATCTGTTGGGAAATTGCGTAACGATCGAGCTGCAAGAACTGCCACAAGTACAAGGAGCAGAGCCACCTGCAAGACGATAAGCAAGAGGTTGTTGGTCGCGGCCTGTAATGAGTTGCAATGATGCACGCATGACATATACCGCATCAAATATAATTTTTTGTTTTTGACCCCGGCGTACAAATTACAAATACAAATTATACATTTTTAAACGCTATTTTTTTGGGCCCAAATTGTTTAATACAGACCAAAAACGGCATGCCGGGGCCTAACTTCATGCGGGATGTGCGCGCGCACTGCGGATTACAAATCTGAGTGCTCAATTATAAAAGTTAGTCCGTGAGTGCACTTCGGTTTATCCTTGAGTTGTGTTGTATTGAAGTCTATGGGCAGTTCTGTTGCACAGACAAGCTTCATGATTACGTGCATAGGAACATCTTCCGTGTACGCTTTGACTCTTTGGATGTGAGAATTGACAGGAGCTTCTCCACATTTTCTTTCGGGCTTGTCAGCGCCCGTCTCCTCAACTTGTCTCTTTAGTCTGTCTCTTCAGGTGATCCTTCTCGTTTCTTCTCTCAGTATCGATCATTCTGCATTGTGTTTTTTTAGATAGGAGTCACGATGACTGTGAGATCTGTTCTGTTTTCGGTGTTCCTGCTCGTTTTGGTGCTCCGGCTTGAGCAATTTGGTGTGGAGGCGGGCATTCATTCTTCGAATGAGATCTGCCGTCTCACCATTACAAAGTGGATTGAGTGATCTAAGATGATCCAAGATGATCCAAGATGTCAGATCGAAACAGAAGATGATCCAAGATGGAAAAAAATTTAGATGAAACAGAAGGCGTCACTGTGAGTCAGGAGACTTCAGCTTTTAGGAGACTTCTAGGATTCACATACATTAATTGTCAACATTTGTAATCCAGCATGTAAATTGTAGTCGGATACAAAAGTTGGGCCCCGGCATGTCATTTTTGGTCTGTACGCCTCATTTGGGCCCCCCCCCCAAAAAATTCAAAATGCAAAAAATGTATTTGTAATTTGTATCTGACGAAAAATTTGATTTGATGCGGTATATGTATGACCGATGCATGATCGAGCATGCATTCATAAATCATCTGACGCACTCTATGCGAATGGCCCGGAAAGCGAAATTTATTCTTCTTGCCCATGCTTTAAATTTGGAAAGTGCCGAATTATCTTTCCGGGGCCGAGCTTGGCGTGCGTCAGACCTACCTGTAAACGTCGGACGCAGCCATCCGTGTGGTCTGGGGGGTATATTTTTTGTTAAGTGCCCTCTCAGCTTCGCTTTCCGGGCCATTATTATTAATAATATTAATATCAAAAAAAAAAAAATCGAAATGCATGCAAAGTCACGCGCGCGCGCGATTAACGCCGCGCGCTCGCTCGATCCATCCTGCACAAAAAAAAGGCACATTTGCAATAGGGGGGGTGCATGCTTCCCTCAGACGGCTCGACGGAGTGAATGGTCAAGGACGACGATTCTGCTTGTTAACATAACGCATGCACTCTGTGGCCGCTCTGCAATTAAGCCTTCGTGCGGTACGTGACGGAATTCGGCATGGAACGGGGTGCTGTCGGCAGATTGTGTGAGCCGTATCGTTTGATTTCCTTTGTGTTTTAGTAGTGGAGACGGACAAAAGCTTCTCTTGTGTTCCGCAAGCATTTCAGACTAAGAAGGGCAATAAAGAGGCAAAGGAGGGGTTTGGATCCGAGGAACAATGGCAGCTGATTCTCCTTCGCCCTTCAAATTGACACCGGTGGGTTGCGTTCTTCCATTCTGGTTTGCGGTGTTCGCGCGTCTGTCGTCTCCTCACAGTTTTCATCTCGCCTTAATACGGACTTGATCCGGACACATGCATGAATGGAGCCCGTATGTGTGCGTGCGTGCGTGCGCATGTATGTGTGAAAGAGTGAGTGCGTGTATGAAACCGAGAGGATAGAGGGGTTCGGAGATCACGAGGCCGACAAAGCAAGAGGGAGAGAAGGAGAGGCGTACGGGAGAGTCGAAGACCTAACAATAGGATAGTCTCTTAGTGTGAATGTGTGAATGTGTGGATGTGTGTGTGTGTGTGTGTGTGTGTGTGTGTGTGTGTGTGTGTGTGTGTGTTTGTGTGTGTGGGCGTGTGGGTGGGCGGGTGTGTGTGTCTGTGTCTGTGGTGTCCGTGTGTGGGTCTTTCTGTGTGTGTATGTGTATGTGTATGTGTCTTCTGTCTGTGCAAGAGTGCAGGTGATTCTCCGAAATGTTCGGACCTTTGTTCCGGTGAGTGCTTGGTAGAGAAGAAGCGAAGACAAAATGGGTCCCTGACTACTTTTCTGACTATTTTAAGAAACAACACAGTCCTGTTGGTTCTACAGCTGCGCTTGGATTGTCAGTCTGCCGAGATCTCTCAAAACAGCCGTCTCTTCATATTGGATGAGCTTTCTTGTACACCGCCTCTCTTTCTCCTTTCCCCTTCTCTCTGCTGCCTGCTTCATTTCATTTTGGTTCCAGCGTTCCTTCAGTTTTCTTTCCTTTTCTGTTTTTCTCTTTTCTCGGAGCCCTCCTTCGTTCATTGGCCTTGTTTGTGGATTTCAATTTTCTTCCGCAGGTGTCGTCCAAAACTCTCTGCCTTGCCATGAAGGGCAGCTTGAGAGGAGGAAGTGACCTGCTGATCTTTCTTCTACGACTGGGGGCAGACATCAATGGGGCTTTGGAAGTAGGTCTTTCCTCTCCTCTTGTCTGTATGTCTGTCTGTCTGTCTGTCTGTCTTCCTTTTTGTCTGTTGTGTTCATGAAGAAAAGGAGGAAGAAGAAGAAACATATAGTCTCTCTCTCTGTCTGTCTGTCTGTCTGTCTGGGCTTCCACTGAAAGAGCGCGCCAAAAGAAGAAAGAAAAAAAAAGAAGAGAAGGAAGAACGAAAAAACGGAAAAGAAAAGACGATATTGTCTGTCTGTCTGTCTGTCTGTCTGTCTGTCTGTCTGTCTGTCGGGTTGTTTCTGCTTGGTTGTTTTCGTTGCAGTCTCCCTGTAAAAGCCTGTGATCGTACATCGGCTTTTTGCTGATTGTGTGGTTGTTTTGTGCTTTGTGTGCGGTTTCTTGACACTAGCTTGAGTCCTTGCTTGGACAATGAGCATCCTCACAACTGTGCTTCCTTCTGCATCGATCGAGCCACTGCCTGCGCTTGCCGTTTGTTTTCTCGACGCGGGCATCTGCGCCTGTCTTTCCTCCCATTATTTCTTGTGGATTTGTCTCTTCTTGATGTTTTCTGGATGACATGTGCCCTCTGTGTGAGCGCCGGCTCTCTATCCGTGCGTGGGTGGGTGCGTGGATGTGTGGATGTCTGCATGTGTGTATATGTGTTTGTGTGCTTATGTATGTGCGAGCGTGCGTGAGTGTCTCTTTCTTTCATCTTTTCTCCTCTTCCCTCCCTGTGTGCAACTTTCATGTGTGTGAAAAGGAAGAGAACAAATTTCTTCTGAGGGCTCTCCATCTGGCTGCTGCGGATGGACGATTGGAGGACGTGAAGAGGCTGGTGGGGTTTGGGGCTCGGCTGGAAGTGAAGTCGGTGGTCAGTCAGGTTTTTGTTTCGGTCTGCTGTGCTCGATTGTTTATGTTCCACTTCTTTGCTTTCCTTTTGTACTCGGAGATTTGTCTGGAAGGGGAGTGAGTGGTCAGTCAGTTACGCTTGGTTTTGGGTCAACAGCACTAGTGAAATTTCTGGTCAATTAAGTCAAATATTTGGGCAGTTTCTATGGTCCCGTTCATCTCTTTTCTTCGTTTTGCCCTTGTCCCTTTTCATTCTGTGGGGGGTGCTGTTGTTCCCCAGTTGCTGCTGCTTTCTTTGTCGTCGTTCTTCACCTTGTCTGTTTTACTGCATCTCTGGTTTCGTTTTGCTTTCAGGTAGGGGCTACCCCTCTTTTTCTCGCCTGCAAGAATGGTCATCTCGATGTTGTGGAGTTTCTCTTCCAAAAAGGGGCCAAAATCGAAACAACAGACCAAGTCAGCAAGAAGCAACATACAGACCTGGTTGAGAGACGGATTGTGGAATGGTGAAGAGGGAGGGGGCGTTCGAACAAGCAGCGAGAGAGCTTTTTGTTTACGTCTGGTGATTAAATGTAAAGTCAGCGTGAATTGCCCGCGCTGTTTTTTTTTCTATTGAGGATAGCTGAGCCTGGAGGGGAGCGCAGAATTGTACTCGTCGACTGAGATCAATCCTGCCTTCCTCTCCTCATCTGTTCACTTGCTTGCGTTCTGATGTCTGTCTGTGTGTGGGTGTTTTTATTTCTTCTTCTGCCTGCTTGGAGGGCTCGCAGGTAGGGGGCTGGACTCCTGTGTCCATCGCGTCTCTGCATGGTCACTTGGAGGTGGTCAAGTTTCTGTCCGACAGGGTGGCGGGGCTGGCGGTCTCTAACAAGGTGGGGGGGAGGGGAGAAAGGAGGGATGAATGCGCGAATCACAGTTTTTGGCTGGGGGGGGAAACTATCATCGGGATGGTTATGGAGACTGCGAGCGTAGGGGGAACTCGAGCGTAATGCTTTCCTGGTGAATGGATCAATGGATGGATGAATCATTGCATACGTATGTGCCTGAATGAAACAGTGAGTGAGTGAGTGAGCGAATGCATGCGTGAATGATCGAAGAGAAGAAATATGCACGGACACGAGGGCATGCGTGCAGGATGGTGAGACCCCTCTCATCGGTGCATGCCGAAAAGGGCACCTGGAGGTGGTCAAGTTTCTTTTCGGAAAGAGGGAAACTGTCGCTCGGATGGATGCTGTGGACAAGGTGAGGATGGATGGATGGATGGATGGACCGAATGGGGTGTTGGTAGGCATTCGTTCTTCTGTCTCAATAACTGGGGCTTTTCTTCTAAATTAATTCCTACCATACAAATAAATCCAGTTGTGGCCCTCTCTGCGTTTGTGGAGAAAAGGCAGTTTACGTGTGTTCGTTCGCCTCTCTCTCTCTCTCTCTCTGTGTGTGTGTGGGTGTGGGTGTGTGGGTGTGTGCATGTTCGCGCGTTGATGTGTGTCTGCATGCAGGGAGTGTTTGCTGCGGCGAAGAACGGCTTCCTTTCGGTCGTCAGGTTCCTGTTTGAGAACGGCGGGAACATTGACACTGCAGACGGGGTTGGTCGGTAGGCAGGTAGCGATCGAGTCAATGGCAGCGTCAGAAAAAAAAAAAAAGTGGAGGGGGGGGCAGTGAGAGCGAGTCAGTCACGACTCATGTATTTTACAAGAGAGCACCGTTCCTTCCTGGAAGGGAAGGGAAGAAGAAAGAGAGACCCTCTCCATTCTTTCCCGCTTTTTTTTTCATGGTTCAAAACTTTGTCTGTCATGCACACTCCACCTCCAATCGACGAATCAAGACACGCTTCTTGTGGTCTTGTCGGGATGGCAGGTTCCCTGCTTCCTCTCTCGTTCTCTCCGATTTCATCGTTTCGCTCCTATTCCTTCTCTGCAGTGGCTTCACGAGACCCCTCTGTACGCAGCTGCATGGAAAGGCCACCTGGAGACTGTGGAGTTTCTGGTCGAGAACGGGGCCTCTGTAGATTCGGAAACAAAGGTGGGGTGTGTGTGCCATGCAGTGGGAACATCGGAAGGACTCTAGCGTCGGGTGGCTGATGGCTTCATCGATTTCGAAAAAGCTTTGCTACCGTTGCTTTTTTCACATCGACGTCAAGTTTTACAGAAACGGGACTGCTTGTGTTTGCCCATGCTTTAGGGAAGGAATGTTGTGAACCGCTAAATACCTGAGCGGCACATGGGAACAGAGAAATTCTTTCTTTTTTTCGCCACACGTGACCTTCACAGCCTCTCTGCCGCTTTTCTCTCTGTGTGTATTTATTGCCTCTTGTTGCAGGGCGGAGAGACTCCCTTGTTTGCCGCTGCTGACAACGGATGGCTTGAGATAGTGAATTTCCTCTCCAAGAAGGGGGCTGAAGTCGACTGTACCAATTACGTCAGTCAGTGATACAGAGAGGCAGTCAGACTGTCAAACTGTCAGGTAGACACTTAATCGAAAAGTCGCCCAAACTGCTATAGTACAAGTCAGAGAGTGAGGAAAACGATATGAGGAAAAGAAGTACAAAAGAAAGGAGGCACTGCTGTGAAATCACGCAGAACACTCAGAGACCTCTTTGAAGTGACGTCGGTCGGTCTGTCTGTTTTTAGTTAATGACTAAACGAACAAACGAATGTCGGACCAGATGAACGAAGCGTGGCCTGGTCATTCATAAAGGACTGAGAGAGACGCAGGCAGAGAGAGTCCGGATGGATGGATGGATGCGCGTGTGCAGAATGGATCCACACCCCTTTTGAGGGCAGTCTCCCAATGTGACATTCCCATGGTCGAGTTTCTTCTCCAGAAGGGGGCACAGATAGAGAAACCCAACCGGGTGAGTGGGTGGGTCGATCAGGCATCATGCAGTCTGTTGATGCATGTGTCTTTCTTTTTTTTTCTGTTTGTTGAGTCGTGTCCTTCGGGCAAGCGTCATTCAACGCTGTCTCAGAGTTCATCTCTTTCTGTCGGTCGCCCGTTCTGAATGGTCTTTCAGTTTTCGTTCTTGTGAAAGAAAAAGGTCCTATAGCCTGTCAGCCTGTCGGCCTATCTGTGTCTTTAGGCTCTCTTTCCTGTCTCATTCTGCCATCTGCTGACTCTCTTGTATGCACATTTCCAACAGAAAGAGAGAGAACGTCTGTCCGCGTGTCACTGAGCTCATGCACATTGGAGCGTGTCTTTCTTTGGGCTGTTCTTTCTTCATTTCGCCTTTTCGCCCTCCTTCCAGTGCGCACCCTCTGCGCAACTCTTTGTGTTGAAATGTTGACGTTGGTGGGCACCACGTTCAAATGTGTTCATGCATGGATGCCTGAATGACTGACCAAATGACTAAAAGGATGGTTGACGCACGCAGGGTGGGAGAACTCCTCTGAAGGCTGCTGAGGAAGCGGGGCACACGAAAGTTTTGGAACTACTTCGCTCCCGCAGAGCCTCAGCCTTGGAAGACCAGGTAGAGATGCTGCAGCCATTTCTCGAAGAGTGCACGAAGATCGCATGAGTGGGGTTGGAAGGGAGGAGATCGATGCAGATGCTCCCTTTCTTTCTTGTTTCCTTCAAGCTTGTATCGCAAAGAGAGATCAACAGTGACGGAGGTGAGCCGATTCAAAGGCTCAATAGAATTAAAGCCTGTATGACTCCGAACGGTATGAGTCAGTGTGCAGTATCAAAATAGAGTGTATGTTCAGAGACAGCGTGGTTTTTAGTACTTTAAGAGGGGGCAAAAAAAAAAAGCAAGAATCACATGGCTACGAAAGGGAATATAAAAACTATATCGTAAAAGTTTTACTATTAAAAAGATGTGCAATTTCATCACTCAAATGATGTGAGAGTGTCTAAGTCAGAATCGGATTTTACATAACTTTAACTGTATACAGGGTAGTATTAAGCTAGAACGGACTCTCACTTTCAAGTTTAACTTTGAACTGTCAGTCATAAAAAAAAAAATCCTGTAATACTACAGATATGTAGAAGTCTTACTCAGAGTCTCAGAGTAAAAAATGTTTGACTTCTCTATGTTGCTACCTAGGCTGTCACATCTTTACATTAGGTTTTTTTCTACTAAATGAACCAATAATAAAAGTACTTCGAGGGAAGACACCCGGTTGATCAGTCAGAATGGCTGACGGCCACCCCCCTAAAGGAGTACGGAATGAATCTCAGCCCAGACGAGTTCCGGGATACGATGATAATCCGATATCAGGGGAGGGTAGGGGGGGACTCGGAGAAGAGCAGATGCGAGGGATGTGGAGGAGGGTGGAATCTGCAACATGCCCTTAACTGTTCAGTAGGGGGCCTGCCAACACTGCAACATGATGAAGTCAACCGCACATGGGCGAGTCTAGCAGCGGAGGTATACCCAATGGGCGTGGTCCGCGTAAATTAAAGAGCCGATCATCAGGGAGGAAGGGGAGGTACAGGGATGTCCGGCGCTAAGGGGGGACTTCCAAGTCTGGGGAGCTTACGCTCCACAGAGGCTGGCAATTTTCGATACCAGGGTAATAAACCCATACGCCGCCTCGAGAGAGAACGTAACCTGGACTCAAACCCTCAAAGTAGCAGCAGAAGAAAAGAAGAGGAAACATAGGCAGACAAGCGTGAACAGAGGGTGTGACTTCACTCCACTCGTGAGTGTGGTTGACGGCACGATGAAGGGAGAGGCAAGGATGTTCTTGAAGAGGTTGGCCGAGTAATTAAATAAGAAATGGAAGCAACATGTGAGCAAGACATACGGCCGGATCCGAGCCTAATTGTAGATTGCCCACCTGAAAGTGGTAAGCGCGTGCATTCGGGGGATCAAAGGAGTGCAGGGGGAAGGCTAAGAGGAAGGAGGAATAGACAGTGCGCTGGTCATAACAGAGGGATAAGAAGTACTTAGCAAATCCTGAAGTCAGAAGGAGGAGAGTCAATTTAAGCTTGAGGTCATATGAACAAGAGAGCTAGCAGTGAGATCAGTAAACAGAATAGAAGGAAAAGGCAGAAAAAGAACAGGTTAGACACTAGAAACAAACTTTAAGTCAATACCCCCCCCGTTAATCTTCTAAGAAGTGGTTAGTAAGTAGAGATCGATCTACTTATTCCTACTGCACTCTATACTCATACTCAACATTTGAAAGTTTGCTCATGCATATCTGTATATGTCTGTGTCCGTCTTTGGTGCTGCCCGGATGGCTGTTTCAACTCTTGCGAACGCTTGTGAAAGAGTCTTATCAGCAGACTTTCAAAGACTCCTCTTTTCATGTATTACTACAGAAGAAGGCACACAATGCAACCTGATGGATGTGATTGGTTGTTTGCTGGCAACGTCTGGCATACATGATCTGGTTGCATCATAGCAATCGACGTTTAAATTGTGGGTACTAGCTCTCCGAGTTCGGTTCACGTGGCTTGCAGGGCTCTAAATTTTTCCTCCTTGTTTGTTTGGCCCTTTGGGGTACGCGGACATCGCGCGAGCGAGGGGCACGATCACAACTTTCGTTTCAATCTTCTGTGTGCGCACGTCTAACCTTCACACTTGATCTGAAAGAGTGCTTGAAGGCTGGAGGTAACAGCTTCTCTCTTCTTTTTTCTTTTCGTTCTCTCATCTTCTTTTCTGGACTGTGCTATCCGCTTCTCTATTCGTGACCTCCCGGCGGGTCCGGTATGGGTTGGCAGGCGTGTCCTGCCTAGTGTCCTGCTTAGTCTTACTCAATCCGCGGTCTGCTTCTCTGTCTCTGCTCGTCTGCGTTTGTTATTTCTTTCTCCCTGTTCTTTTCTGTCCATTTTATTCCGTTTTCTGTGAAGTGAATGAGTTTGACACAAACACTGATAAAGACACTGGTTGATAAAGTAGCTGATGATGTATGACAAGTCTTGATGGTATATAATTCTAAGAAGAATGGCACTAATAAAAATTATATATTCTTAATATCATTCTAAAAAAACTAAGTACATATATTTTATACCAAAATCTAGAGTGAATCTGGGTGATCTAGAACCATCGGAGCCGAGGTGGAAAACGAGTTTTTTTATGTTCAACTTGTCGAAAAATAGTTTGAAAACTTAAGCTCTCCCCATCTCTCCCCCCCCCTCTCCCCCTAAAAAATAATTGTGCGGAAAGTATAGGTCGACTCGAAAAATATGTGGAGTTATTTTGGCGATCCCCGGTGCGCCGCCATGGCGCGGCCATGGCGGCCCTATGGCGGCCCTGCATGCGCATACCCTGGACATTAATTTGTGGGCCCTTTTCTGAGCTACGCCGCTGGAGCGCCGCGCATTGATGCCCGTCTACCGATACAGATGTCACATGCATGCAATGAAGAGTGCATGCATACATCTGATTATTACATGCCGTCTCCACTGAGGTCTTTTTTTTATGCTCCTGTTGTGATCTCTACTGTTAGTGAGAGAGGTCAAGAAGAAAAATGAAAGTCCAAACCCCCACCTGGAAGACTTATCCAGCAGATCCCGAGCTTTAGAGCCCTAAAAAAGCCAATTTTTTTTTTTTGCGGCCGCCTTGAAGCTGGGCAGGGGGGATTGCGGCTTCGCCGCCTGTAAACAACAATGTGCACACTTCCTCCTTTGTTAATTGAGATCTGGAGGTCGATTCAAAAGGAAGCAGAGGCTGTGTGGATAGACAGAGCACTTCTTGTGCAAGTGTTAGAAGAGAAAAATGAGAAGTTTGCTTATAAGAAAGTGAAAGCGGGAGACTTTGTGCCGTATATCATTACAGGCACCATTGACGAGGGGATTTTCAGAGTGTGGGTAGGGTTGCAGAAAGCGGGCCCCCGAGATAGGGAGAAGAAGGCTTATACGATTGCTGAGCATCCTGTGTGGGGGATTCCCGGCTGACACAATTTTAAATTTTATTTTTCTGCAGAATGGGGGACAGATTGGGTAAAATGCATGAAGAGAGAGACAGTCCGTCTCTATGTGGTGCATGTTGTTAAGACAGAGGAAGTAGGGTTAAAGGCAGAAACGGATTGGGCACTTGGATTGACAGCTGCTCTCTGGAGTGAGGGAATAGTGACCAAAGCACGGACTCAGTTAAAGCACACGCCAGTGAAAGGATCTTTTTTCAGCAAGTTTCACAGTGGGGAGACAGAACTACACACAGTGGAAACCCTTCTTCGAGTCTGGGGTCCTAAATGGAGGGATCTCTTGATAGATGTCATTGAGCAAGGTGTGTGGATGGGAGAGCTGAAACTCTTATGGTTGCACGTAAAAGCCTTGTGTTTTAAATGTGAAGGCCCCCTTAGAGTCTGCGGGGGAGTCCGGAGATGCAACAGAATGTTTCCTTCCGCTGAGACTGAGCCTTCCAGGCCGGCTCATCGCCCTGTCACGCAGTGTGAAATCTGTCGTGCAAACCCTGCACACCCCCCTTGCTTTGGAGATGAGCGGTGCACCCAGGGAGAGAACAGAGAAATCAGACTTTGTGTCGCAAATTGCAAGGAAAGAAAAGTTTCATGTCAATGTTAAATGACAGTAAATGATTTGAAAAGTAAATTTTCTCCAGGACCAGATTTCTTTAAAGTTGAATGCATCTATAACTTAGTTTTTATAAAAATGCACACAAATTAATGTCCAGGGTATGCGCTTGCTGCTAGCTCCCCATATGCTCCCCATGCAATGCAAGCAACCAGTTGGTCAACTGCATGCGCAGTTAACTTATAACGCTCGGTCATCCCATGATCCCGCTCTCTCTCTCTCTACAGACATATATGCTGAGTGTCAAGTGGACTTGGAAATCTGATGCATGGACTCCCCCCCAGAATCCTCAGTCTTCCTGCCCCTTTCAGCCCCAAGCTGAGGTGCACATGTTGAGGTCCCGTCTCGGCATGCACCCGTCTACCCAAGCCAATGCCATTGCACTGTCAGTCTGTTCTCTTGTGTCGAGGTCGAGCGTCTTGATTCTTCCCGTCATGGACCCGCGGCCTGTCGCATCGACTGACCTGAGCTTCTCCAGACAAGTTGGCAAGGGCACTTTTGGGGATGTTTATTTGGGGCATTTCAGGGGAGACCCTGCGGCAATAAAAGTTTTCAAAGAAGCAGAGGGAAGCCCTGGGGAGAAACCTCCAAACCTCGAAAAGGAGGCAGAGAGGGAGGCAAGGATTTCCCAGAACTTGCAAAACCCCCACATTGTGGTCATCTATGGGTTTTGCCCTAAAAGCACGAAGGGGCCCGCAATTATCCTCGAGCGCTGCGAATGCAGCCTCGCTACGTACGTCCGTCGACTATCCCGAAGAGACGGCCCCCCCGCCGCTGGACCCTCACTGATCCTAGGCCTGCTGCTGCAAGCAGCGAAGGCCCTCGAATTCCTGCATGAGCACACGGCAAAGCAAGTGAAGTGTGGCAGCCGTCGCCTGACCAAGCACGTCTTCCACAGTGACGTGAAGGCAGAGAACTTCCTCGTAGTTTACGCCATTGTGCCTCAGTCTGCCGTCTCCGCCCCCAGGACCGACAAGAGGACGAGGCTCGTGGATGTGCGGGTGAAACTGTCAGACTTTGGAGGGGTAGTGGCAGAGGGGGATGAGGTCAGGGAGTTTGACAAACAGTACGCAGCGCCAGAAGTGCTTGCGTCTCAATCGGACGAGAAGTCCGATCCAAGTTCTCCCCCTTCTCGTCTCTCTGATAGCTTCTCGTTCAGCTGTATGTGTTTAGAACTGCTGGAAAACAAGCGCGCCCCCGCCTCAGAAATCCTCTCCCTTCTTCGAAAATCCCCTTCGGATTCTTCCCCTTTTCCTTTGAACTTCCCCTGGGGTCTCTCTGCTGAGGGGGCGGAGAAGGTCTTGTCTCTCTTTGAGAGGGGCATGAGAGAGAGCCCCGAAGAGAGACCCACCATGAAGGAATTTGTGGAAGTCCTGTCGGAGTTTTGTTTCCACAGGCTCCAACTAGACCCAGACACTCTCCCATCAGATGCGTCTCCGCAGTCTCCCCAAGCGGCTGAACACCGACCTTCCTCCGGGCAGGGAAAAGAGAACCCTATGGACGAAGAAACTGGCCCACCAGTGAAGAGGGATCAGGGACTTCCCGGAAAAGGCAAGTTTCTTCCGGCAGGTGTCACCCACCCATCTACGCACACTGAAGCGCACGCGCTCGCACAAGCACACAGAGGGAAGGAGGCACAGAGAGAGAGAGTGAGAGAGAAACTCAAAGCCTTCTGCGTTCAGAGAAATCTCAAAAGAAGGGGCGGTGTTGGTGGTTTAAATTTTCCCCTGCAGGTCTCCAGCGCGCTTGAAAAGCCATGTATACATACAGACGCACTTGGCCGTGGGTGAAACATATACACAAGGTTGCACGGGCATATTTGGTCAGACACCCACTCTCCCTGTCTCTCTCTCTCTCTCTCTCTCTCTCTCACACACACACACACACACACACACATACACACACACACTCATACACACACACACACACACACACACACACACACACACACACACACACACACACACACACACACACACACACACACACACACACACACGCACACACACACATGCACACACACACACACACACACACACACACACACACACACATTCTTAATCGCACATACTCTTCGGTGGGAGGGGCTTACGGCATGATGGGCGTGATGCGTTTGTACGCTGTGAACGAAACATGTGCAGCCGGCTGCATTTTTTCTTTTTCATTTGATGCTCTGCCCTCTGCCTGCCTGCGGACCGGTTTGGACTGGGTGGGGTGACGAATCCTGGAGAGAGCGAGAAGGAATTGGGGGTGAAGAGAAAGAAGAGGAGAGTGTGTCACTTGTTTGCCGTTTTTGACGCCTTAAGGCAAAAGGAGAACAAGGAGGAGGGGGTACAAGAAGATGGGGAAAAGGAGAACCGAGCTGTCGCAAAGGCGCAGGAAGTGCAGAAGGGAGCGAAGACTCCGCAAAAAGGCAAGTCACTCTCACTGTGGGCACGCATGGGCGCACAAATATGCACTCTCACCCACATACGGGGAGAGAGAGCACATTCTGTCATTGACAACCATAAATGCATACATACATACATAGGTACGTACCTACATGCACGCATACACCTTCGTGTTGCACACACTTGTCGGAATGGCATCCTGAAATGATCATCGCTTGATGATGCATTCTGTCCTAATTGAATTTCCACTTGATGCATTCGTTCCACATGATTCTGTCCTAATCGACCGACCTGCCTCGATGCTGTGATTCTGTCTTTCTGCAGCTGGGATGATCCCCTCTCGCCGGGTCCCCTCGACCTCCCCTCTGTCCGTCCAGCGAAAACGCCCTAGTTGTCAGAAAGAAACAGAAAGAAAGAGGCACGTGGATGAGTCAGAGAAAGCATCGGATTCCGACGAATTTAAATCCCCCTCGCGAAACTGCCGAAGGTACACCAAGAAAGCGAAGGAGAGACAGGGGCCGATGCAAGGGTCGGCCCACTTCAAGAGAAGATGCCAAACCCGGACCTGGTCTCGGAGAAGGG
This sequence comes from Chromera velia, assembly GCA_018398765.1. Taxonomy (NCBI): domain Eukaryota; family Chromeraceae; genus Chromera; species Chromera velia. The sequence goes on along the minus strand of JAHBMJ010000907.1, from coordinate 89,674 downwards.
CTGGAAGAATGTGAAGAAAGACAGAGAAAGTGGGAAGACGGAGGCGGCTGCTGTTGCTTCCGAGAGGAAGAAAAAGAAAAAGGAGAAGAAGTGGAAAGGACAGGAAGGGCAGGGGGGAAAGGAGAAGGAAGAGGCCGCTTTCCCGACTGGCTGTCTTTCCTCTGCTGCAGGATCTGCTTGTAAATCGGCTCAACCTGCTGCGGTCAGCGGGGAGAAGGCAGAGAGCAAGGTAGAAGCAAAGTACAGAGAAGGCATGGCAGAGGTAAAAGAACGTTCACTGCTGGGTGTCCGTGAACAGGCTGCAGAGCAAACAGCAGGCTGCACTCTGTCCTCCCGCCCTTCATCCTTCGGGGATCCGCTTTTGTCCGTCCCCTCTCTGGACAGTCACCCCGCCTCTGTGTCCCCCCCGGGTGCTTTTCGCATGCCTCGTCTCAGAATGCCCCTTTTGTCCGTCCAGGGTTCGTCTCTCTCTGCCCCCAGTCAGAGTTTCAGCCCTCAAGGTGTGAAGCCCAGACCCGCACTTTGTCAGTCTGAGAGAGAAAGACAAGAGGACACAGTTGGGGTGCAGTCCGGCAAAGTTTCTGCGAAAGTACCCTGTCAGCAGCAGGCGGTTCAGAAGGAAAGGGAAGGAGAGAAAGGAGCCTGTGGGAAGGTCGGTCGACACCACCTGGGGCTGCGGGAGGTGGAAAATGTCAACCCGCACTCGGAGGAGGGCCTGATTGAAGCAAGAAAATGCAGAGAAAGGGGGAGGAAGAATGCACCTGCTGTCGCATTCGAGAAGACAATTCACCTGAATTTCGATTTGGAGTGTACTCTGGAGGACCTGTACCTGTCAGTCAATTGCTTTGCCCGGGCCCTCTTTTTCGCTCTCCTTCGTCTCTTTCTCCCTCTCCCCGTCTCTCCCTCTCTCTTCCCCTCTCTCTCTTCTTTCTGTTTCATGCAGGCTCGCTGTCTCTTCCGTCTTCTCTTTTGCTCTTCCCCTATCTGTTGCGCTTGCTTTGGGTCTGTCTTCAGTCCCCCCTCCCTCTCCCTCTGTGTGTGTGTGTATGTGTGTGTGTGTGTGTGTGTGTGTGTGTGCGTGTGTGTGTGTGTGTGTGTGTGTGTGTGTGTGTGTGTGTGTGTGTGTGTGTGTGTGTGTGTGTGTATGTGTGTGTGTGTGTGTGTGTGTATGTGTGCGTGTGTGCGTGTGTGTATGCGTGTGTGCGTGTGTGTGTGTGTGTGTGCGTGTGTATGTGTGCGTGTGTATGTGTGCGTGTGTATGTGTGCGTGTGCGTGTATTTTGTGTGTCTGTGTCCATGTGTGCATGTCTGTGCGTCTGTTTTTTGTGTCTGCAGAAGTCATGTACTATGTCTGCCCACCTCTTTGTCTCTGTCTGTCTGCCTGTCTCTTCGTCGATTCAAGGACGAAACACAAAAACAGGAAAAATTAAAAAAAATGGGAAATGGGAAGAAGACAGAAGAGGAAGATGGAACGATGCAGTATCTCTCTCACTCTCCCCCAGCCCCCCCCAGCCCCCCCCACCTCTGTGTGTGTGTGTAGCTCCTCCCTAGGCTCCTCCTCACCCTCTTTTGTTTCCTCTGAGTCATTTTGCGTGCCTTTCCTCGTCCTCCATACCGTTTCTTTACGTTACAGTAGAGTGGGACTGTGTGTAGTCGTGCATGATATCACATGGAGTCCGGACAGTCTGTCAATGTCTCTACCTATCTATCTATCTATCCATCTATCTTTCTCTGTCCGTCTGCCCGTCTGCCTTTTGTGCTTGCAGCGGGAGGACCAAGAGAGTGTCGTTCCTCCATGAGCAGTCAGTCGGCAAGCCGACCTTGAAAACTCTTGACGTACAGCTCCAACCGGTCAGTGTGCACCCTTGTTGGCGCTTCGACTCTTTGAGACGTAAGCGGACTTTGAGAACACATTCTTTTTCTTCTTGAGAGACTGATTGGAAATCGATCGTCAATCGCTCACTTCCAGTCACGCACCCCTCATCCGCCTCCTGTTCCTGTGCTGTGGTTCTTCTTCATGAGTGCGGAGCGACGCGATTGGAGGTTCTCTGCTGCATGGATCCCTTCGCTGGACGTCTCCCCACGTCGCATGCGTGCGTGCATGTGTAACAGTTCTCAACCAAACAATCAAAGCAGCATGTCTTCTTTTCTCCGTCCCGATGCGTGCTCGCGCCTTTCTACGTGTGCGTATGTGTCGGTGTTGCTGTATATGTATTGACGTGTGTGTGTGTGTGTGTGTGTGTGTGTGTGTGTGTGATCACGCGCGCATCTGACTGCAGGGCATGACGGGAGGAGAGATAATCCGGATTTTCAGAGTTGCCCGTCGCTTCTCGGTGGTTGAGCGCTACGGAGTGGTTTAGTTTTCACGGTGAAGAAGAAGAAGTTCCCCCCACACACAAAAGTCAGGAGGGGGGACGGCAACGACCTTGAGACAGTCCTTGCCGTCCGGCCGAATGACAAAGCTACCAGCGCAACCGTCTTTCACCTTGACGGCCGCAGATTGCAGGTCTGTCGATCGTCGCATTGTGTGTGGACGGTGTGGGGGGGATGACACGAAGTCGACAACTTTTTTGAAGGCTCTATCATACTGTTCGCATGCATGCGCGAGGCTCTGTCTCTCTCTCCCTCCCTCCCCNNNCCTCTCTCTCTCTGTGTGTGTGTGTGTGTGTGTGTGTGTGTGTATGCGTGTGTGCACGTTTTTGTCTCCAGATCTGTGACTATGTATGGATGAGTACAATTGTAGAGCATCTTACATGTACAGGCCTGTGAATTTGTGTGTCACCAAGTGGCTGTCTGTTCAGTTGCTCCTTCATGCCTGGTGTCATGCCTCTCTGTATGTCGGTTTTTTCGCCTGCCTGTCTACCTTCCTGCATGTCTGCCAGTCTCTTTTTCCGTGAAGCTTCTTGCGTATATAAATGCTTTTCGCATTTCTTTTTCTGCAGCTTGACTTTGGCAAACTCGAAACCGTTCGCCGTGGACCCATGCGGGATCTGTACAAGAAGGTGCCTAACGAGGGGATGACTGATCGAAAAGACCCAGGGAAGAAGGGCAGCCTCTTTGTGCTCTTTGGAATTACTTGAACCCAGTTGAGATTTTAAATTCCTGGTTTTGGCTGACCTGTCCAGAATTTAGTATATGTGAAAGCTTTCCTACGAGAGAGCATCCGACTTTTGCGCCTGCAAAATAAACTTAATTGTTCAGTTGATCAGAGCTACCTACTAGTAGTAGTAAGCCACCTATATAAATTTATGACTTGATTAGTCATATACTAACCTATATCTATATAGACCTATATATAAGATCTTTCAAATCTTCTGAATTCGATTTTAAAAGTTACCACCAGGTCCTATACTGAGTTTAATCAGCTGATCGAAACGTTGGCGAAAAAACTTGACAATAATAGTGAGAAAGAAAAAAAGTAATCGATCTGAGGAGATCTATAGGATTCAGGAGATCTTTTCTTTAAATTTATTTTTTTTTTTTCCAATAAAATTTTATTATTTTAGGAGCCATGTAAAAATTTATTTGAGTGTTAATTAGTGGCATGCAAGACCCCCCCCCCCNNNCCTCCCCTATCTTCCACCATATAGCAGAACGCAACCCCCCTCCAAAATGTGAAAACCTGGTTTTTTTGACTTAAAAATATGTTTTAATAGTAGAGAAGAACTGTTATTTTTGCTTGACTGGCACGCAGAGACCCCTCCCCTCCTAGAGCCCATTTGCGTGCCACTGATACTCAAATGAATTTTTACATGGCCCCTTAATTTTTTAAAGTTCACTTAGTTCAGATCGAAATACTTAACAACACTTACGCAATACATGCATGAACAATATTTGTACAACATTCAAATAAGTTGTGAAATAACAGTTGTTTGACCACGGAGGTCTAAAGTAATGTCTGGGACGGGAAAAAAACTAGGGAAAAAAAAAGTTTTTGAGATTTTTTTTTTTCTGTTCCTACCCCCTAGCTGTTCACGTACGTTGTGAAAAAGATTTTCGACCGAGTTGTTTGTGAAAGAAGGCACCACTATGAGGTGAAGTGGGTTGGATGGAAGACCCTTACTTAGGAGTTAGCAGCTTTGATTTAATTAGAGCTTTCATGCTACTAAAGCGTCCGCTATTAAAAAAAAAAAAAATCTCCCTAAAACCTGTATTTTTTTTTTCTTTTTCGATCAGCTATATAGTTTTTCAGTCAAATAACTGTTTAATGATCGATTGAATGCTAGATTGAATGTTGCACAAATGTTGTACAACTATTTTTGAATGTTGACATTATGTTATGCAGTGTTGACTGTGTTGTTCAAGATTAAAATCTAGGTTAAAATTTAAGACTCAAAAAGTAAAAAAGAAAAAAAAAACCCTCGAATCAGGTCTCGATCACTCATTTTTCTTCTCTTTTTTTGTTTTTTTATAGCTGACGTATAGCTTTGATAAAGATTGAAGCTTTTGATTTGTATTTTGAACTCTAGTTTGAACTGTTGATTCTAGTGTTGATTAAAGGCTATTTAAGGTAGCCTGAGTATAGCGGTGGCATCCTAGAAAATAACAACCTTTCCCTGCCTAACGTTAGAAGTATCCAGCTAGCTCTGGATATAGATGACGATGGCGCGTCATAGACTCATAGTCATAGACTCATAGTCATAGCTAGAGTCATGTCACACCTATATGCTATGCTATGCTACAACTTACTAATCAGGTTTTCTATTAACTCACTAAATCTAACTCACTAACTAGAAACGTTTCACTTCTTTGTCTTCTCACCGTAGACTCTTCGAGTTACCTACTCTTACCCTAGTAGCTCTTACCCTGGTTCTTACCTGTCAGATCATACTTGCACTCCTTCCTTCGTTTATTTGTTCATCCTTTGTAATATTTGCATAAATTGGATTTCTTTCAACCTCTCTCTCTCTCTCTCTCTCTCTCTCTCTCGCTCTCCTTTCTTCCTCCTCTGAGAAGTTCCTCCTTCTCTGCCTCCTTCCTTCCCCCCCGCCCCCCTGTCTCGCTCTCTCACTCTCTTGCTCCCTTCTTCCTTCTTTCTGTCTGTGTCTCTTTTTTTCCTTCTCCCCCCCCCTCTCTCTTTTTCTCTGTATGTCTGTCCATCTGTCTATCTGACTGTCACTTCCTGTCTGTCTGTCTTTCTTTCTGGCAGTGCTTCACTGTTTCGTTCGCACGAACGATCTGGTTACGATCTTACCTCCCCTCTTTCCTTCTTCTGTTTTGTCGAACATAAATCCTATCATTCCGTTGTTTCTTTCGTGCTTCGTTTCGTTTGTCTCTCTCCTTCTCTCTTTCTCCTTCTCTCTTTCTCTCTCTCTCTCTCTCTCTCTCTCTCTCTCTCCCCCCCTCTCTCCATCCATGTGTGTGTGTGTGTGTGTGTGTGTGTGTGTGTGTGCGTGCTTGACTGCTTACGAGTGTCTGCGTGATTCTGTGTGGATGCATGCATCTCTGTCTTTGTTTCCTTCTCCCTCCTACCCCCCCCGCCCTGGGCCCCCGCTCTGTCTCTTTCTCTGTGTTTGTGTGCGTGCTGCGCGCGAGGTGGTTTTTTCATGTGTGTGGTCCATGTTCCGGCGTACCTGAACAAAATCTTTTATGTTTTTCTTCAGTGAAAGGTTGAATGGGCTAAGAGGGATCATCTTGATCAATTCTCTTTTGCAATCGAGAGAAACCGTTGCGGCGTTCATTTGCCACCTGAGTGGAGACACTTCATACAGTAGCCATTGAAATATCGAAATATCTTAACATATCCGCAAAGCATGCTTCTCTGTCAAAAATCCTGTCATCCCGTCAGCTGTCAGTCGTCCCTCTCTTCTGTGTCAAAGAAAAAGCGTCAGTAAATAAGCTCCTCCGTTGACCTCTCCTTCATTGAATGAGGTGACAAATGCTGCAAAAATCCGTCTTACACCCTCCGCAGATCAGTGGAATGCCAAAGTGTTCTTTGCGTTTGCTCCCTTCTCACCATGGTATTTTTTTGAAAGTTCGTCATAAGTTTGCGTGATCCTTCTGGCCGTCTCCTGGAGTTCCTTTTTCTCGGGTCCCTCCTGTAAGTCCTCGATGAGGGAGAGGAGCCCCGCAGTCGAGCAGAATTCATTCCGCTCTGCGTATCTCTCCACTCTCCACAACTCGTGCATGATCTTCAGATCGTGGGGGATGCCCTGGTCTCTGGTGGTCTCATAGGGGAAGAGGTAGAAACACTTTCGGAACCCCGACCAGACTATTGAAGAAATACACATGCAGCACGGTTCGTGCGTTGAGAGGAAAATTGAGTCCCGAGCAGAGGGCTTCTTCGTCTTGATCCCCGCCCACTGCTGGATAGTGTAGACTTCTCCATGGTACAGTGGACAGAGGGTTTCGTGGTTGGTTTCTGCAAGCACCGTCTTGAAGGACTCATCAAGAACTGCGGCACCAAAGACTTTGTCTCCTGCCGTCTCCACCTGCTTTTTTGTTCTCGGCAGAATCTCAGTCTCGATCACTGCCAGCATGCGACGAAGCTCTGAGACAGAGGCAGTCAATGGAGGAAGCGGGGTGCCGTGAGAAAGCCGAGCGGACCCACGACGTTTGATGAGATGAAATGCCGCCGCTGTTACTGCGGCACCTGCACCGAAAATGCCCAGAGCCACCAGCGAGGCCTTCGTGGTGTGTGGACAGATCAACATTGCATTCGATGGTTTGTCCTTCAAGGATCAACATTGCATTCGATGGTTTGTCCTTCAATCGACTCTTCTGTCCAAGCTGGTATTCCAAGGCCCTTCTGAAGTGTGCTGATTGTCCCTGTCCGGAATTGGCGCTATGAGACGCTTTCAATTGAGGCACGAGACGTGTGTGTGTCAGAAAGTTGCATGCGCGCACAGTGTGTGCACTGTACGTAGACGGACTATGGCGGATCTGAGGCACGCAAGCGTGCGAACGACCCCGGAAAGCAAAAAGAGATGCTCAGCAAAAGCTTTCGATCCGGCTATATTTAATTCCCACCCAAAATTCTGGGTCCATTGACGCATGCACATGTATGGCAATTGACACACGCGCCAGTGCGCGGATCGAGTTAATCTGACGCAGGTAGACAGGATCATGATGGATCATATATTTTTTTCTGTACTATATTTTACTTTATGGTCTTTTTTTTTAATGGGGGCATGCGCAATGGAGAGATATGCTAAGATATGCTGCTATATGCACTAAAGAGGTCATGACATTAATAGATATTAAGTCCCAACAACAGTTAAACAACTTATACATAAAACAAACTTTAAGACCACGGCTGGCAGCTTGAAGTCCTTTACCAAGTTACCATCTAGTGAGGCCCGGTAGTGGACCGCAGGGCAACCCAGAACATAAATCCTAATCCTAATTACCAGGGGGGATTAAGTGTTTTTCCAAGTTGTTTTAGTAAGGTTAAATTTCAATGATTTTTTATATTTTTTTCTACTTATTCCCACTTAAATTCCTATAACATATTATGATTTAATACTTTATTTTCACTGGTATTCGTTATAGTCTTCCCATCAATTTTTAACTTTCATTTACTTTCATTATGTATAGTGTATATCAATCATTACATATTAAAACAAAAAGGATTTTTGTTTAATCTTTCATCATTAGTCTAGTCATTAGTCTTTGTTTATAATCGATTTGAGGTGATTTTTACCATCAGATTGACAGAAACTCGGCGCATGCAATCAATTTGACCGAGAATGAGAAAGATCTCAGCAGCAGCACTAGCTTTCAAAACCCATTGTGGCCTTATCAACCGGTTCCACAAGAGGGGCCCTCCACCCACGACACCACACCACATGAAAACACAGAGCCAGCAGCATCAGCAGTAATGTGAGGAAGCGGAAGCATTAACAGGAAAGCCGGAAAGAGATACAAAGGAGAGAACAAAAAGGCACGAAACAAAAAACACATGCACGATTATTTCCCGAACAGGCTGATCATGTAGCGAATCGAGAGCATGTATGCAGTGGATATCATGCAAGGGGCAGAGAAAGAGAGGAAGGGAAAGAGAAAAATGAAGGAAAGAAATCAAGATCCGACGTGCCCGCTTGGGCAGCATGAGAATGAAAAAACACTCCACAAAAATGCCTCCCGGCCTCCCCCTCCAGCTGTCAGTCATGTCGACCGCAGCGAGAAAAACGAGAGGAAAAAAATCCCCCTCCATATGCCTCCCCGTTCCGTCAACCGATTGCGAAGTGAACTGAAGAATTCCGCAATTCGCTTGCTCACTCGCCCACGCGTACGCATAAAGAGGGGGAGATAAGAGAGAGAGAGAGAGAGAGAGAGAGAGAGAGAGAGAGAGGAGAGAAAAAGAATAAATACGTTGCAACGTGCAACCTCCGTCCGGTGTTTGTCTGACGTCTTTCGCTTCTGTAGTTCTCTCTGTGCTTTTCTCTGCCTCTGTTTCTGTTTTGTGTCCTCTTCTTCTTCTCCTACATCACAAGCAGAGTTTTGGAAGGAGATAGAAGACAGAGGGACACTTTCCTTTCTCCCCTCCACCTTTTCCTCTCTTTGCCTCTTCGTGTCTTCTCCTCGCCTATTTCGATCACTTCTCTTACGATGGTTGGCGTACATTCTTGCTCGTGTCACCCAGACCTCTTGATTCGAGAAAGGAAAGGTCTACAGATGAACTAACTCCGCCTCTCATTCACGAAGGTAGGCAGGCAGACACGTTCTCTCCCCCTCTCTGTCTGTCTTTCTTTCTTTCTTTCTTTCTGTCTTCTGTCCTATCCGGGGGGTTGGGAATCGCCCCCTTCGTTCGAATGACTCATCTGAACTTTCTGCCCTCCCTTCTTTTCTTCCCCTCCCTTCTCTTCTGCTTCGGCCCTTCCTCAATTTCTCTCCCACTGACAACGGGTAGATAGACAGAAGTAGAGAAAGATCAAGCCAGAGGATTCTTCTCTGACAGGAACAGGGAAAAAAATGGAAGGAGGGACAGAGAAGACTCAGATAATCATTGTCACGTTGTCATCACCCACATCGAATGCAACTCCCCCACGGCGACTGCCCTCTGCTCCCCCCCCATCGCCCCAATAAGGAGCAGGACCGTACCCTCCTCCGTCGACAAGTTCGGGTCTCAGAAGGTCCCCAATGCCAAACGTGCGCACACCCGCAGCCAAGCGTTCCATTCTCGCATCATAGGCCTTCTGCCAGATTGCACGCACCTTCTGTTGCAACCTCTCACGCACCCTCCTGACTCCCTTCGAGCCTGCAGGCAAAGCCCGGATGTCCCTTGCTGCCCTCTCCTTTGCAATTTTCCCTTTCCGAGCTTCATCGCTCGATGCGCGCGCGGAGAAGCACTTGCAACACTCAATTGCAAGGCGGGACGTACGGGCCCCACAACCCTCCTTCCCACAAATCCAGTGGGTCGCCTCATCGATGCGCTTGTGCCAGTCGGTCACCGTCTCCTTTGGCGGCGCCCCCGCTTGCACATGGACCCACCGGACCAGGCGTCGGGGGGCGAGGCGGTTGGATGTTCCCAGATTGTCTCTGACTACTTGCGGGCGGAGTCCTAGGAAGGTGAGGACTGATAGGGGAGATGTGAGATCGAGGGGCATTGAGAGACGGGTAAAGAGTTTTCGTTTTTTAATCTCTTTCTCTTTGCTCTTTTTCTTTTCACCCCTCCCATCGGGTTCATCCACCGACCTCTTTCTCTCATCCTCGATGACGCTTTCCGAAGAATCTCTGAGCTCTAGGAGCTTCTTTTTTGCTTGTGCTTTGGATGCTTTGATTTTGACGGGAATATCTTCGGAATTCTCTGACCCATCCTCATCCTCCCATTCGTCTATGTCCTCATCAAAATCTGAATCCATCTTCAGGACCTTCTTTTTCTTTGACTTCTTTTCTCTTTCTTTCTTTTCCTCCCCCTCTCCCTCCTCCTCTGTGACCTTCACAGTGTACTCGTACCACACTCTCTCGTCGTCGTCCTCGTCGCTGATGTCACTCTCGTCGTCATCCGAATCGTAGTACTCAGAATCGGAGTCACTGTACTCCTCGTCAGTGTCGTCGTAGTCGGAGTCTGAGTGGAGTCTCCTTCTTCTTCTCCTTCTATCTGCTGCTTCATCCTCCATCTCCCTGTCCTTCGACTTGAAGGGCCCCACTGCATCCTCCACAGAGACATTGGAAGGCCGACCGTCGATCATGAAGGAGAAACCGTCCGGAGCCACTGTCAGGGTGGCAACGTGCCACAGACCGTCATCGAGCTGCGTCATCTTGCCTCGACTGTGCCACTGCTCAGCGGGCTCTCTCCTCAGAGCACACTGCCCCACAATGCCTCGATAATTCCCTCTGCCCTTCTTCGCTGCTGCTTGTGCAGCTACAGCCTGTGCTGCCGTCTGAGCGGGGCCCTCAATGTGCATGTGGTCTGTGAAGAACCTGGCAGTGCACTGCTGAGAGCCCACCATGGCCTTTGTTCGAGAGACCCCATCGAGGAACTCCTGGTCCAACACGACGGAGACAGATTTGGGAAGCGGAATCCACTCCACCTCTGCAACGCGGGGCTCTGAAGAACCCTGAGAGGCCGAGGCAGAGGAGGAGGAGGAGGAAGGAGCAGCTGCGGCTGCAGCAGCAGCAGCAGCAGCAGGCTGTTCTTCTTCTTTTCCACCCGCAGTGGCAGTGGGGCTTTCTTCCTCTTCCACGGCTTGTGCCTTTTGACGTGCGGGGTCCTCCTTCAACGTGATCCCTGTGCCTGGTTCCCCCTGGAAGTCCGGGTTTCTGTAGAACCACGAACCTGGCTGGACGGGCTCAAGGTCTGTGGAGGCGATGTAGGCGGATTTGTGGTTCGGGTAGGCCACATAGATGCGGAGGCATTCGCCGTCCGCGTCGGTGTGGTCGACCTGAACCCGGAGAGAAAGAAGGAAGGAAGAAACAAAAAGCTGAGATCAAACAACGACAATAAAAAAAAAGAAATGTTTGTCGAATCGCGAAGGACGGGACAGGAGAAAAAAGAAAATGGGGTGAATTCAGAGGAAAGAAGGTTAAGGAGAAGAAGGAGGGTCACATGAAGGAAACAAATATGTCCCGACTGAGAAATAACAAACAGAAGGGTATGCATAGAGAGAGAGAGAAGACTTGGCTCCTTGATCCATAATTGGAAAAGTGAGACGAATGGAAATCACCAGCAGCTGACCTTTGCACATGCAGCAAAATTGATGTTCGGGTTTTTCCTCATCGTTCGTTTTGTGACTGGGTTGACGGGTTGTGTGGGAGTCGGGAGGAGACAGTCCGGACGGACTCGGACTCGGGCGTTCTCTTTGCCAACATCCAGCGGCCAGACGAATCTGGCATGGAGCTTGTCGTAGGTGTCGCCGTCATCTGTCTCGATGTCGAACATGATCATCTTTTCAGGAAGAGGAATTTCGGGTTTCTTCTCCTTTTCTGCCTCTTCCTTTTCCTCATCCTCCTTGGTTTCCTCTTTCTTCTCTTCCCCTTCTTCCTCACCCGTTGCCTTCTTCCCCTTCTTCTTTTTCTTCTTCGGGGAATCCTCGTCGTCCTCGTCTTCGTTCTCACCCTCATCCTCGTCTTCATCGCCGTCTTCGTCCCCATCCTCATCCACCTCACCGTCTTCTTCATCCTCATCTTCTTCATCCTCCTCCTCTTCCTCTTCCTCAGGGTCATATTTCGCGAGTGGGTGAGTGACTGGAGTCATCTTCTCATAGTGTTGCAGCCCCTCATACTCAGTGGGGCGCTTGAACGGCATCACATAGATCCCCCGGATATTTGCACAGAAGAACGCTCCGTACATCCACACTCTCACCATCGATCCTTTCTTGAAGGACCACTCAGTCAGAGGGTCAGTGACCTCCTCGAGAACTTCCAGGACAACCATGTCATCCTCCTCCTCTTCCTGCTCCTGCACTGCTTCCAACTCGTGGAGCTTTGCCTTGAATTCCTCGTCGTTCGTGTCGCACCAGGGGGAGAATCGAACGAGCACATCCTCATCGTTCACCTCCATCACTGTACCCACTGCCTTCAGACTGTCCGACTCGGAAGGCAACATCTGCCAGCCGTGGAACGGCTTCTTCACATCCTTCTTGAACGTCACCTGCATGCCCTCACAGATGCCGCCCTTTGCCAGACCAATCTTGGCAAGGTCAGAGAACTCGTGCTCGATGTGCAGATTCTTTGCGAAGCAGCTCCTGCACACACACACACACACACACACACACACACACACACATATATATATATATATATATATATGTATATGTATGTATATTTAGAGAGAGAGAGAGAGAGAGAGAGAGAGAGAGAGAGATCGAGGGAGAGAACGATGATTCTTTGCGGAGAAAATTCTGAGTCGGACAGGAAGTCGCAAGGGCGCTCTCAGGGATTCAAGACAGCAGGCCACAGCAGACTAGTGGAAGCATGCCAGTTGTTCTCTGCACTTCTTTTAAAAAACGGTGGGCACTCATTACAGCAGGGGCACACTATGGACTTGGGCGAATCAATGCGGGTTGCACTGATAGCGAAATGGACCGCGATTGGCTGACTCACTGATAGAGAAATGAAGCGTGCCACTTACTGATTACTGACTTCCTGACTGCCCAGGTTTCCCACACATTTCCTCATGGACAGATCGATCAAATCCCAAACAGACAGACTGACTTGCAAAGATCGTAGTCACCGCAAACGTTGCATCTGAACCAGTCGCCCTTTCTGAGTCCAGATTTGCCGCAGCTGTCGCAATTGTGTGAGGTCTTGTTGCGATAGGGTCTCCACTTATCGTCCTCCACGGTCTCTCTGTTCTCGTTCTTGTCGGCGTCTCCGACCTTCACGATCTCCTGGTCTCCCCCCTCCATTCCTGCGCACACACACACACACACACACACATACACACATGCAGTCAACAAAAGAAATGAGGGGACATCGGCATGAGCGTCACTCTTTCCTGGACCTTGCTTGACATTTTTGGAGGCGGCACGGACGAGAAAAGGGATGAACTTCATCGTTCTCGTGAGAAAGATCAAGATGCAGCAACCCCGCCTCCCTGCAACCACTCCCTCACAGTCTTTCCATGCACAATATGCTCCCGACTTTTTTGTCCTCTGACCTGTGGAGTAGGTACCTGTCTCCCCACCGGGCCACTGTACCTGCACTGCCGTCACGTGCCCCCTGTCGTCCTCTCCCTCAATCGCAATCACACGACCGACACTTCCGGGACCTCCGTCATCGTTCTCGTTACTCCAGTCCTTCCCTCTCGAGACCTTGTCTCCAATCTTCAAATCGACCTGCTCCACCATCTTGTTCATCAACGCATCCACTCCCATCGCAGCTGCCCAGTCGCCATCGTCCCCCCCACCCATGGAAGACGCGGCACCGTCACTGTCCGAACGGTCGCTGGTCTCCTGCTCTCTCTCGTCCTCATCGAGGGGCTCCCTCTCTGCTGCATCGAAGGCACCAGAGTCTGCCTCCACCTGTACGCACTTGATGCGCATCTCCCCGTTCGACCCGACAACAGCAACTGCACGCTGCTGCTTCCACATCGGACGACCAGACTGGCTGAATTCTAACCAGCCAGGTCGGGGGGCCTTGATCTTCATCCATTCATGAACAGTCCCGTCAGAGGCCAAAGTGCTCACGTGAGCACAAGTCACGTCCTCTTCAACCAACTGTCCCTGGTTGAATGTGCACAGCTCAGTGCCGTCAATGTGGGAGGGGGCATCGCACAGAGCGACTTCATTCTTTGTTGATGCCACAACTTTCTTCGCTGCCTTCTTCTTCTTTGGTCTCCCCCCAGTATCCTCCTCATCCTCTATGTCAGACAGACCAGAGAAACGCCAGACACGGAGGTTCCAACTGAACAGGGCAAGCTCTCCGATGCCGTGTCTGACGATGCTGTCAATGGCCTTCTTGAGAGCCCCTTTTCCCTTGGTGGGAAATTGGAACTCGACTGTGAGGGAGTAGGACTGAAGGAGTCCGTGCTTGTCCAGCAACGTGCGGGGGTCCACCACGACACCGCAGTCTGCAGCAGTCTCATGCATTTTTGCCAATGTGTCGGTGGTGAGAGGTTCGGGGATGACCACGGGAACTTCCTTGGGCCCTTTCTTTCCTTCCTCCTTCTTTTCCTTCTCCTTTTCTGCCTCCTCTCCCTCATACCCACTCACGAACAGGCGGAGAGGACGCGTCATCAGTCGTAGGTCTGCACATGAAACCATGGCAGTGGCGGGGCAGAGGTCGTCGGGTGCCGTGACGTTGACGGCCGTGTATGCACCCATTGTGCACAGCAGGGGCGTCTTGTCCTTCTCAAAGGAGAAGTGAATGGCATGGGCAGGAATCTGCGCACGGGCTCGGGAAGCCGCAAGGCGCAAGCATGCGTTGACTAGAGCCTTCTCGGGCACGACCCCGACTCTCTTCAGTTCACGTTTTGCGAGGTCTCTGAGAACTTTCGCCTCGGCCTCCCCGATTTCTGCCGCTGCAGGTGCCCCCTCGGGTGTGGGTGTGGGGTGGGGGTCTGCCTCGACGACTGCCCTCTGAAGAGCTGTGACGAGCTTTGCGGCCTGGGTGATGGTGTCTGGTTTGATGTCGGGGAAGGTCGGGGCGTCTTCCTCCTTGTTCTCCTTGAAGATTGGGTTCTCTCCGACCTGCATGCGACAGCG
>JAHBMJ010000907.1:57890-75022 GCA_018398765.1 Chromera velia | reverse complement strand
GGGGGGGGGGGGGGGATTGACGAAAAGGAAGAAAACCAATTCTTAAATTGGCGGATCAGGCCGAGATGAGGGAACGTACAAACGACTGTCCACAAGGAGGAGAACATATTTCTGTACAAGAGGAAAGGAGGGTACAACAGCAGCCAATGTGGAACAAATCCACACTGAAAAGTCAAATCAAAATGGCCCCGGGGAAGTCCGCACATCCACACTTGACAGTCGCAAAATGGGTGGAAGAAAACTCAAAGAACCAAAAAGTCGGAAGGAATGTCTTTCCTCACCTTTGCGAATTCGAGTCTGTCCTGTTCTGCTTGGATTTCTGCCATCAACCACTCTGTCTCCTGTTCAATCGAGGCCTTGGCCTTCTCCTCCGCCTCCCTGGTTTCACGGGCCCTCTTTCCCGCCTCCTCAGTCAAGATCTCCTCTCCGTAGGGGGGCACATCATCCAGACGCCGCGCCTCTCCTGCGGCCTCATCTCCGAGGTCGAGGTCGTGTTTGGAGGTCAGCATGAAGAGGAAGTCCGTGTATGAGACGGAGCCCTCGAAATGGGTGTCGGCAATCTCCACGAAGTCAAGCACATCCGTTGCAGAGATGAAGTTCGTTAGAGAGCAGTGACGCATGCCTGCCCAGAGTTCGGCAGGGGTCAGGGAGTTGCTGTGAGAGGAGTTGAAGGTCTTGAAGGCATCGTCGAGGGACAATTCCATCCTGTGACAGGCGTTGGCCATCAATAGTCCCAGCGTTCTGTGTCGAAGGACGTTCAGAGGAGTGCTTTGTTTGAACAACAGAGACACGGCTGAACGGTCGAGTCCCGTTCTCTGCCGACGTTTGCACGCTGCAACGTCAACAAAGAAGACCTTTCTCTCCTGCGACGGTGACAGATGGAGAGATCTGAGGAGGTATCCCAAGTCTTCGGGTTGGAATGACGCCTCGCAATCGAAGAAACGGAGACACTCAAAACATTTGCGAGTCTGGTAGGCGACTGGAGGGTGACGGAAGTCGAGAGTGGCATCAATGAGGAGATTGCCTGAGGGGACCAAACGAAGGGCAAAGCCAACATCGGCATTCTCGACTATCGGTTCCTCCAGCATCCTTCTCAAGTGAATCACACGGCGCAGGGTCTCTGCCTCAACCAGACTCACTGCCACTGTGTGTCTCCCCCCCTCCTCGTGAAGGAGCGGGTTGTCGGAGAGAAATCCCAACAGCGCCTTTGCGACAGAGCGAGGCTGTCTGTCTGCGACCTTGACCAAACTGGCAGAGAGGCCCTCCATGGCCTGGACCATTTGTGGAGAGGCAAGCACAGCCTCCTCGCCGCCCCCGTGTTGATCCAGGTTCAGGGCAAGGCAGAGAAAGGACTTCACGAAGGACGGGGAGATGCCCAGAGGACCTTGTGTCTTTCCCTCCTTGCACGCCTCTTTCTCCAGCACGACTTCCATCAGTCTCTCCAACTGCGCGAGCGCCGTCTCCTCGTCCAACTCCCTCCAATCTCGAGAGGACGCTGTACGCTGAGACCCGGAGATAGAAGGGGTCCACTCGAGAGAGATAATCACATTCTTTACACGTCTGCAAAACGAGTAAGACAAAAAGAGACCAAATGTCAGAAAAGAGGGACAACCAGCGTAAAAGACAACGACAATGTGGTGGCTACGGACCTGCTTGAAGAAGAAGAGAATCAAATGTTCGTTGCGAGAACAATGAACGAGAACAGACATAGGTACACAGAGTACACTCCTTCCTTTTTCTACTCAGTGGTCTACCCATCATCTGTCTGAAGAGCCATGATTTGAAGCAGACAGGCTGTGCGTGAATTACAGGAATCACAATCAAACAACTGATCGAATGGATGTTTCCTTCCTCCCTTCCTTCCTTGCTGACCTGTGGCCCATCCATCTTGGGTTGAAGAAATTCTCCGAGACCGAGAGACGGCCCGGGAAAGAGAGCGCCCGTCTCTTGTAAAGCTTGAAATGCTGCAAGGGATAGAAGGGCGGTCGTCGTTCGTCAGAGAGCGCATTGAGTGGCCAAGGAGTCGGCTGCTCGTTGTCTCTCGAGTACGCAAGCTCGACGTATTTCTCAATCTCGATCTGCTGTTCCTTGTCTTTCGTAATGTCCTGTTCCTTCTCTGCCTCCTTCTCGTTCACAATCTCCACATCAATCTGCGGGGTCGATAGGTGATCCTCAGCCTCCACCCGCGCCACAATTCTGGACACCACAGCCTTCCCTTCAGGGTCGGAATCGACCAACGTCGGGAACAGTGCCGCGTGTCCTCGGACGATTTCAGAGAACATCATGGCTTTGGGGACGTGGAGGGCCACCTCGTATCCGACCTTCTCTCTGAAGACTCCAAGAGCCTCCACAAGCAGCTTCGGCACAGTGTCTTGGACTTTAAAGTTACCGACGTTCTGCAACAACCGCTTGAAGGCCGCTTTCCGGGGTACGTTGTGGATATTCTGGATGCACAACTGGCTGTGCTGAGTGCGCTCGGACCGCATACTGTTGACAACCAGCCAACCGAGAACTTCCACAAGGGCCTGTCGCTGCTGTGCATGAGTGTGCGAGTGCGCAAAGGGATTGAAGTGTGCCCACTCCCCTCCGCCATCTCCCATGGCCGCAGCAGCAGCCCCGCTTTGACCCAGGCTTTCCTTGTTCCCCTTTCCTCTGCAGATGTCGAGAGTGCGGGTGATGAGATTGACAACCTCAGGAATGAGAAGGACGTCGATGCGCTGACCAGACCCGATGCCTCTCATTCGGTACGCCCCCTGTGCGTAGTCGCGGAAGGTCATGTCCTTTCCTACGGTCAGTGCAGCCACCGCGTTGGGGGTATGCTCGATATCCATGCCTGTAGTGTGGACCTGGTCGTAGAAGGCAAATCTCTTGATCTTTGGGATTCCGCACTCAGCCAATTTGAGGACTCTGCCTGTTGCACGCACAAGAATCATCTTCCTGTCCTCGTCGTCCAAAAACACAACACCCTCCATCGACTTCAACCCCTTCCTGAGGAGGTACTGGGCAACTTCCAAGTTGGAGAGTCCCGTGATGAGTGCCCCTGTGTCGATAAGGGCATGGTAGGGAGGCTGTGCGTTTGCGACCATGGTGAGGACTCCTGAGACACGCCAGTTGGGTTTCAGAGGCACAGCCCTGCAGATGACAGGGTTCGTCATCGTCCAGATGATCTTGGCGTCTGTCATGTGCTCGAATGAGCAAGGACCGAGCTCAACAGGCATCAGGTTCGAGGGAGTGCCGGAGAACCCCACGCGTCGAGGGAAGATCATCGCACCTCCCAGCTCCTGTCCTGAGGCAGAGAGCTTCAGAACCTGAAGAACAGAAAGAAAGACAGGCGGATGGGAGGTGAGGGTTTAGATCCTTTTTGCATGATTCTTTCGTCATACGGTTCTGTCAAAGACTCAGAGGAAGACAGAAACGAAAGGAAGAGGGGAGACCAGAAGAGGAAGAAGGGCATGGAAAGAAAGGAAGAGGGGCATGCAGAAGGGAGATCGATGACTGAGTCTTTCTTATCTGTTCTGCGTGATGTCAAAGGCTGAGAGAAAGAGACAAAGGAGAAAAAGGAAGAGGCAAAAAGGGCGCATGAGAAAAGAGAAGGTGAACAAAAACGTGCATCTGTTTCTCGAAACGTGAGAGCACTTCCGCTTTTGGAGGTGAATTCCGGTGCCATGATCGTTCATCTTGTCTTTTTGACTAAGCGGGTCCTCCTTCCGAAATGAATGACAGACTAGTCACAGACCATCGTTGCCTCTGTACCTTCCAACCCCAAATGTAAGACCGCCCGACCGACCTGATGTTGCATGTGATTGGGGAAGACGATCTCGTGGAGATACCAGTGGATGACGTCAGGGCATCTTCTGAGGAGTTTGAATATCTTGTCTCTCTCATCTCTGTTGCCTTGTTTGAACAACCAGAGAGGCAAAACCTCCTGGCCCGGCGCAGGGCGGTCAGAAGAGACGCCCCTCATCGACTGGTTCGCGTCTCCTGATATCGACCTCCCCGCTCCAACCCCACTGGCGGCGTTGTAGTTGTCGAGGAATGCCTCCATCGAGGCTGAACCACCAGGCTCACCCGCGGCAGAGACGGCAACCGGACGGAATCCCGCACCCCCCTCGAAGGCCATCCCGTCTTCATCTCCCTTCACAACTGCGCTCTCTCCAGCCAACTGAAGATGTTCAGAGGGCTGCATCACCAACGCGTCTTCCTTCTCTTTCTTGTCCTTGTCCTTGTCCGCACCATAGTTGAATTTCCGAAGAATGCGCCCTCCCGCAGCTGCCACCCACCTCTCGTAGAGGATGTTCGTCTTCCTGTGTGCGAATCTACCGGCCTCCTTCTCGACGTCTGACACGATCTGCTGCATCACCGCCTGGAAGTCCGACTGCCTCAAACCCTCGTACCTGCGTGATGATGCGGTCAATCAATCGAGAGGAGAGCAGAGTGACAGAGGGGCAGGGGAGTCAAAGCCCAGAGATTCAATCGGGTGTACGTGGAACTTCAGAAGTCTTTGATGCTCGATCGTGTTGTGACAGGACGGTTCTTGTCTCTGAAGGAGCAGAAATTAATTCTTCTTCAAGTCAGATCGTGTTCACTCACCGAAACGCTCCCTGACATTGTGTTGCGGACGGTTGATGCTTATGCAGGGATCTATTCCTTTCATACTCTTCATTCGTTACCCCCAAAACGCGTGCTGTCAAGCGCAAATACCACCCAGAACGTGTGTCCCCGATTATTTGACCACCCTATCTGACCAACCTGTATGCAAGAAGAGTGAGTGCAATGACCACATCTGGGTGTGCAAACTCAGACACGGAGGAGGGCAGATCCTTCCCGATGAACGGAATGGCCAGGACCAGACGGGACTGGGGCATTGAGGGGATGAGGTCCGCCAGTCGCTTCTGGTCGGACTCGTTCAAAATACCGTATGAGACACGATCGACCTGCACATAAAAAAAAGGACGTGAAAGACGGGGGGAGGGCTGCACGTGTGACCTTAGGCTTCTTGCCAATCTTCTGTTTCTGTCTCAGATAGTTAGAGACACACCGACGGAGGAGAGAGACGAAAACCTGAAGAAACAAGCGCCTCCAAGCGGCTGAGCAAACAATTCAGCTCCCGTGGATGCAGAAAGAAACCGAGAAAGAACATTCAGGCAGGCTCGAAGGTAATCGGCAACGACAGGCAAGCAACAGACCTTCTGCAGAACGTGAGGGATGAAAGAGGACAGATGGTCGTATGCGAGGTTGAGCATTTTGATGTGAGACTCGTCGAGGGTCGACAGCTTCTCCCTGTACCCCTCTGGCCTCTCGAGGATGTACGTCAACGTCGATTCGTCATCGAGGCCCGTGAAGTGGTTCGCTCGGAGGAACACAACCGTCCATCTGCACACAGAGACAAAGATGGCTTTGTTTTTGTCTTCTTGTACGTATGATAAATGTTTCTGCCTTTGAAGTGACTGACTAATGAAAACGCAGCTGCCTCTGCCACAAACGCACATCCAGCCGGCCGCTTTCGAAATTTTGTGATGCTGGTTGCCTTATGTTAGCCCTTTACTGTCTGCCCATTTCGATTCCTTGTGCTGTTTCCATTCCCCAACCCTCCCAGTCAGAGCATTTCCTCGTCTCGACAGTGCCGCAAATCAAACAAACTCGCTTTTAACATCCATGAACCACCCATAATATTTTTTGGTCTACTTCCCCTTCCTGACCTGGCCAGCAAAGGTTTCATCTTCTCGTCGTAGAAGGCTCTGTTCAGCAGAGTGATGTGGGGAGTCTCCTGGAGGAATCGGAGTTGCAGACCCTCAGCTACAACTGCAGCGAACTGGTCGAGGATCTCTCTGGCAACTGCAACGTCCCTCATGGCCGAGGCGACCCTCTTTGTTTGGGGGAAGAACACCGCGTCGACCAGGTGCGTCGGCAGTTTCCACCTGAAGGTTGAAAGGCACACACATTGACACACGAGAATGAGGAACGGAGAAGAAACCACTCAGGGCATTCAGACAGCTTCTTCCTGCGCGTGAGAGGAACAGCACACGAAACCTAAATCCATCGGAAAAGAACCCCATAGAAACAGAGCAAAACAAACCCTGACAGACAGACCTGAAGGGTGCAAAGTCGACTGTGTGCTTGGCCCCGATGGGAAAATTCAGTTCACTCTTCAAAGGGTGGAGGAGCAGGTCGACCTCGTCCATCACCAGAACCCCCGCCTCCTGCCAGAGTCTCATCAGCCGGGCGAGGGCCTTGGCGTCGTCTTCCAGTTCCCTGTGCCTGGGTCTGGTGCGGTCTTCAATCTTGTCCAAAGTCTCCAGAAACTTCAAGTGAGCGGACTTGACAGCAGAGGGGGTGGACACCACAACGCCCCTGCTGGTCCGAGCGTGATCGAATTTGGCCACTGTCTCGGCATCGATGTCGGATGCACGTTCGCACTGGAATGTGAAGATCAATTTTTGAATCATCACACTGAACGTGGCACGCAGGATGGAACGAGAGAAGTACAGGAGGGCAGGAGGCACTACCTGCAAGCATTCAAACAGAGGGCGAGGAGAGAATGAAAGGGATACAACGCAGTAGAGATGAAATCCAGAGAGCTCTTTCGAGAACGAGGAGCATACGGGTTGACGAACTTCTGGAAGGACTCAGGAAAGAGAAAGAAAGTTGCAGAGAGAAAGCACCTCCAACGAAACGACCATAGCGGTATGGTACTGAAAATGAGAGGACAGATCATGCTTCCTTCATTTTGCCCCCCACCTGCACGACCAGAGCGTTCCCGTCTGCCATCATCAGGGCCAGCAGGGGTCCGACCACGGTCGTCTTCCCTGCCCCCATGATCATTTGTTTCACCAACGGCCTGCCCTCTGTGAGTGCCGAGTGGATCTCCACCACAAGTTCGTACTGCTGTCTTCTCAGAACAATCGACCAGATGAACTCGAAGAGCAAAAGCCGGGGGTCGTACGTCGTGTTGCGCTCCGCTGAAAACACACGGGCAAGCACAAAAGCAATAAATGCAAATGTGTTTGTCAGTCAGAGAGGAAGGAGGGGGCAGAGAGAGGAGCAGCTTTGCACTAAATCAGAGAACAAACAGAAAGAGAGGAAGACAGGACAGCTGCCGAAGAGAATGGCACCCAAACTATTTGTCTTTTCGCCTCCTCTGATGCAATGAAACGGTCGGACAACAACAAGATGGCATCTCTAATCTCTTTCTTCGCTCCAATTTTGTCTCCTGATTGACAGACGGACCTCCTGTTCTTCGGGCAATCTGCATGTACACGCGGGGGGCTGTCAGCTCGAGAACTGCAGCCTCGGCCTTCTGTAAGATCGCCATTGCGAGGGCATCTCCAGCAGCTGAGTTGGCGTGTCCCGAGGATTTGCGGTGGGACACACTCACAGGACTGCCATCTGAGACAAGGGGGTGTGCCGCAGACGCATGAGAAGACTGGGATGTCACCCGGTCCCCAACTCCACCCGATACTGCAGCCGCTGCAGCCGCAGCGAAGGCCGCATCGACCCCCCCTGGCTGCTCCGTCTTTTCCTCTCCTGCTTTGACGATGAGGTCAATGAGCGCGTCGAGATGCTCGGCCACTCTGTTGGCCTGTCCGATTCGGTTGGCTCTCAGAAGCACGAGGGTGACGAGGTCAACCAGCGCCTCGCATCTCTCCTCAGTCAGCAGAGGGTTCAACTGGATCCATCGGTTCGTTGCGTCTTCGTCTACGATGGCCGCGAGAATCAACTCGAGACTTAGCTCGGCCTCCAGGAGGGCTGTGCGTCGGAGGGCGACACGCAGCTTGGCAGTGGAGTCGTTGTGCAGAGTGCCGAGACTGATGTCATTGGCAGATCTGGAGAGAAGGGGAAGTGCTGCAGAGAGGAAATTGGAATCGTTGTCTCGAGTGGCAAGGACCCGTCCTCTGAGATCTTCCAGGCTCTTCTTCATCTCTGCTCTCGCTGTGGGTGCACCTGGAGAACCGGGAAGGAGTTTTTGGACGGCATCGAGTTTGTGCAGACCTTGCAGGCGTTTGTGTCTTTGTGCGGATGCATAGGCTGCAAACTCCTTCATGTCGTCACGAAGATGATCGAGCATTTCCTTGGCAACGAACGGGTGGGTGACCGGATGATTTGAAATCTCCTCGAAAGGCAATTTGGAAGAGACGTCAGGAATGTCGATGTCCTTCGGTTCGTATTCCTGCACGAGGCTGCTGTTCATGTAGGCAAAACCCAGAGGGGCCTCGGTCAGGAACTCCAAGTCGTCCTCTGTGGTGTAGAGATTTCCCACCGCGTCGGGGTCACTCATGTCAAGTGCCAGGAGAGAAGTGTCGGGGAGATTGACCCGACGACGCGAGGCCCCCACACCGACATCGAGAGGGACCACCCGCGTGGAGGTGAGAGGCTCTGCAGGGGTTCGTTTGAGGGGCCGGACTTTGGAAGTGAGAGTGACGTGTTCGATGACCAGTTTCCACTCTGGCTCCTTCTCCTTCTCCTTTTCCTGGTTCTTCTCTCGTTCCTTCTCCATCGCTTTCTCCTTCAATCGATCCTGCCTCTCCTTCTCCTTCCGTTCCTTCACAGTCATCACCGGAGCAGCAGAGGGATCACCAGCATGAGTAGCAAGGCCAATCGCTTTCTGGTAGATCCCTCGAAGTTGCTTTCCGGGGTTCCTCTCTGCCCTGTTCCACTTCGGCATCTGGTCCTTCACCGAATTCTCATTCTTCAACAGCCAATGCATCACGTACCCCACAGCCGAGTTGACGTCATCGAATTCTCTGAGGAAAGGAAACAGAAGAGAAGGGAAGTCCGCAGCGCAGTTGGGTGCCTGGCTGTTGGCGATCTTGACGACCAGAGATCCCGAGATCATCTCGTAGAAGAGGACGAACCACTCACGGAGGGAGATGCGAGACTCCTGGGGGGGGGGAGGGGGCTCCTCTCCCGACTGGAGGAAGTTGAAGCCGTACACAGTCGCCTGCAGGATCAGTCAGTGAGTCAGTGAGTCAGTCAGTAGAGATTTGGAAACAGTGGATCTGTTTTTTGTCATCCCAGTTTGTCTTTCTGCTTCTCTCACTTAGACGGGCAGACCGACGCAAAAAGACAAGAGGCGGAAACGACGGGTTCTTGGTGGTGCATGGAGCGACTCAGCTTGACTTTCCGCACAATGGAGCCTTTTGAGCCAGTGCTCTACATCACTGGAAGCAAAGAGAAAGGAGGTCTGACGGTGTTGCTTTTTGGAACACAAATATGGAGGCAGGGATAACGAGGCGTGGAAATTAAAGTCACCAAAACGACGAAAACAAAAGGAGGGGGATATACTTAACAGCTGAAGGAAAGGGAAAGTGAAGGAAGCTGACTGACCTGAACGTTGTCCCACATTTCGAAGAAGTTCGCTCTCTTGTTCAGCGAGTACAGAGAGAAGTTCGAGTAGTCGGGCAGCTCTTTGGTCTTTGGAGCCTTGTTCTTGTTGAATCGTTCGCATGAAGGACAGAGGCACGAACACGGACAGCACGCGTCTCCGCAATACGTGCACCTGCACGGCAGTCCCTTGCGAACGTTGCTGCCGTTACAGTAGTAGAGATCGTTCCGTCCGAGTTCCAGCGTTCGGCCTTCATCGTTCTTCTCCTTTGAAGTCCCTGGCAGACGAATGTTGTTCAGGTCCCATTTGCTCCACCCAGGAGGATCCCAAGGTTCGATTTTGGGGATCTGCTGCAACTGCATTGAGAACGAGGGGGCAGTGTCGATGTACCCAGAGGCCGCCTCTGGATTCTCCGAGATTGCACCTTTCTCTGCTATCAGGAACGCGAGTCTGTTTTCAATCAGCGTAATGAACTCCTCTGACATCGTTCTCGGATTTCCGCAGGAGCAGAAATCGGATTCGTTGATGCTCTGCTGGACGTGGGCGAGGATCACGACGTCTGCGTGCTTGATGCGGACGCCGAGTGCCGAGAAGACCTTCTGGCTGACAGCCCTCGTGAAGATCTGCACGTTCTTCCTCTGGTCGAGGGTCATGCTCAGGAGAGCCGTCTCTCCGGCATTCACCTGCAAAGACAACGAGACATCCATGCTCACTTTGACGAGAAGAAATTTCCTTGATGGATGAGAAAGCGGCAGAAATGCTAATGAAGAAAGATCTTTCCATCCATGAGTCATGGCACAGAAAGGAAAAAATCAGGTCAAGCGCTTTCCACGATGGAGCGGGACAACCGGCAAGGTATCGGGAAATTTTTTCATACCCGCACTGACGAGAATAGACATCAGCTAAGCTCGATAAAAATGCAAAACATTTCAGACAGAACGGAGTGCTGGCAACAATACTGAGAAGAGGCTAGATTAGATGACCAATTCAAATTAAAACAGCCTGACAAACACTGAACGAAAACGACAAATTAGTCCCTCCCCCGATACCTGAATCACCCAACCCACCTGGTTCATCAGCGCCTGGTACTCTTCCTTCAGGTCCTTTGCCTCTCTCAAAAAGAGTTCCATCTTCGTGCGCAGTGCGGAGGCGATGGACATCAGTCGAGTCTCTTCTGTGGCCGTCATGCGGCACGACACCGAAATGCGAGGAAGGAAGAGCAGGTAGATCGCTGCGACCTCAGGAAGGTACCACGGAGGGGCAACAGGGGCGTCTGCAACGACAAGAGACATGCGTGCAGCACAGGCCGCTGCATCTGGGTGTGCATCTGCAACATGTGCGATGGAGTTGAAGATGTCGGACTCCTCCTGGGTGAACGTGGTGTCAGTGCCGATGGTTCCTGCCAGTCGGAAGACCTCCGAGTAATTCCGGTTCAGCAGACGGAGGAGAAGGAGGTAGAGACCGGAAGCCAGAGTCGGGGTGAAAAGGAACGACAGAGAAACGTGGATCCGATACAAGTAGTACCTGCACACAGAAAGCGAGCAACACATGGACCTTGAAATCTAAACCCAAAACCCCTTTCCCCAGACGCGACAATGACAAATAAATAATGGCGTTTCCTACGTCACATTGTCGACCTTCGAAAGCCTAACGCTTTGGGTTCTGGGCAGTCATTTGCTCTTCAGATCCTGGAGAGTAAGTTTTTTGCAGTGTGGGGCGGGAACACTGCCACACTTTTCGAAAGCTCGTCTGTATATTCTCTGACCCACGCGTTGACTGACTAACTGCCTGCCTGCCTGCCTGCCTGCCTGCCTGCCTGACTGACTGACTGACTGACTGACTGACTGGACTGACTGACTGACTGACTGACTGACTGACTGACTGACTGACTGACTGGACTGACTGACTGACTGACTGACTGACTGACTGACTGACTGACTGACTGACTGACCGAGTGTCCAGATCTTCGTACCACCCTTGGTCCGCCCTGTCAACTACCAGTTCTGTTGAGAAGGGGTGCGCGCTGATTCGGGGTCTGACGACTGCAAAGGCCGGCACAAGGACGTTGAGAGTCCCGTGGGCGTCACTGAGAACGAGAGAGTGGGGGATGCCCTGGAGGAGTTTGGACACGAGTCCCCCTGTGTTGTTCGAAACGAAAAGATGTGCATGATCGAGAGACCAGAGCCGGACGTTGCCCTGTGAATCTACACGGGCAGAGAAGGACAACTTGAGTCGAGGCAGCTGAACGAGGTCGAGAGTCAAACGGCCACCCTCATTGACGTCATAGTCAAGCTGTCGAGTCCAACAGAGGATATGGGATAGGGGTTCCAGACGCACAAGCACGCGGGCAAGAGAATGCAGAGGCGTTCTCTCCTTTGCGTACAGCAGATTGACGAGGAGCAGCGGGTGGTCCTCTGCTGTTGCGGCTCTGGCTGCGACCTGTGCCAGTGAGGCCTCTCTGAACAGCCCCTCTGTTCTCTCTGCGTTCTCTTCATCCTCGTCCAGTGCGAGGTCTGCGTTGGGGGGTCGAATGTTAGCGAGATTGGTCTCTTCTGTGTCGTCTTCGGCATCCTCCTTCGCCTCCTTGGAAGCGAAGAGTGCCTTGATCGATGCCTCGATGCCTTGCTCTGAAGGCTTCGGAAGCATTCTCTTGTCGGGGAATCGGAAGACTCGATAGGAGATTGAACGATGCCCTGTGGCCCTGAGAGGCTCCGCACTCTGCCAATGGAGCCACAAGACGTGTTCATCCTCTCCTCCCTCCTCTTCCTTCTTCTTGTCATCCTTTTTCTTCACCTCCCCTTCTGCATCCCAGGGAGAGGTCCAAGGATAGCCCCTCATGTTGTCGTCTTGGTCCTGCCAGAACAAATGGGTCTCTAGGAGGCAACCGGGGAGGAGACCTTCCAACGTTCCCTTGGGCACATACATCTCCGCAGACTTTGAGAGGTTCCTCGGGTGGTTGGGGTGTCGCACGATGACGACGTGGGAGTGCTCTCCCTCTGTGCTCCTTTGAGCAAAATGGCGATCCCACGTCCACATGGTTGGTCGGTGGTCGGTCGAAGGTTGGGAGAATGCAAGCGTGTACCTGGCGTCGGAAGTAAAGGACAACTCTCTGTGCCATCGACGCCCCCACGAGAAGATCTGGTAGACGTGTGCGACGTTGAAGGGTTTGATCGCGATGATTTCGTGTGTTTTTCTGGCTGAACGTGACTCCACCACATCCAGACGCACACAATCAGTGTCGGCACCTGCGGGGGTCTCTGGGAGGAGAAGAAAAATGGGGGGGCGGAGGGGTCCAGGGTCAAAGAATTGGCGGCGGATCGGCTCGACGATGGCAACAAGCCAGGCCTCGTTACGAGTGCAGTCGTCTGGAAAGAAGCGGAAGGACTCGTAGCTCGGCATGGGTAGACGGGGGTCGGGTGTCTTCCAGTAGAAAACGTCGTGTTCCTGTCCAACCAGACGTACCCACTGACGGTGCTCTGTGTCTGCAACAATGGCACACTGCATCGAGGCAAGCAGATGAGACTTTCCCCCCACGGCCTCCAAGAACACCGTCTCGATATCAGGCTCTTTCACGATGTGCTCAGGAAGTGCACGAAGGTGCGAACTCTTGAAAGTCAGCGACCCTGTTGCGACGTTGATCTCAACATCCTGATGCCCATCCTTCACGACCTGCATTCCCTTGGCAGGGAAGAAAATGCCGTCCTTCGCATACGCATCCAGAATCGAGGGTCCTGTCTCCAGAATCGCCAGTCTGTCCACTCGCGTAAACCGACCCACCGAGTTCGGGCCCCCCACCAGACCCCAGTCGTGTGCCGCAGGGCCCTTCCACACACCTGTTGAGGTCGCCACTCTCACTGCGCCATCAAGGGCCGCATTCCTGTCTTCCGGGGCCGCCCTGACCAGCCAGCTGACCATTGCCCTTCTCTGGTGGTGGAAGGCCTCGAAGAGCTCGGGCTCCGTCACCTGTATGCACATATGCATACACATATACATATACATACCCAGATATGCACACGCGCATGCGCATATCCACATCAAGCTACACACATGCAAACGCGGCGACCACTTCCTTTGGGTGGTGAGCATCGGTAGAGAAGCACACAAACCACATGGACTGTGTGAACATCCGTGTGAGACTGTTGCAAAAGGCAGAAGTCCGACTTCGGGCACACAGAACATAAACTGGAAGAAAAATTTATCAAAGGCAGGCTAAAAATAAACCAAAATCAGCCTTCTAAAGCCTCCGCTCTCGCCAACGAAAAAAAATTGGATTGACATTCTGTCCAGCTGACTGACTGACTGACGTCGATGCCCGTCTTGGTGCTGTTCCATGTGTGTCGAGTGGTGAGGAAGACCAGCGAGGAAAGGAACACAGAGACGGTCTGGAGGTCCAGATCGTCGGGCAGCGCGTTCCTCTGCAGAACAACTAGGTGGGCGTGGAGACGGGCGCACTTGGCAGTCGTGGCGTCCACGTCGTCGTCGTCTGCCAGGAGCTCTCCCATCCAGCTGTCGATCATCCTCTGCACAGGTCCCTCGATGAATGTCCTCACTGTGCGGTAGGCTTCTCTCAACTGACCGAGAGCGGTGGCGTCAATGCGCACGCCCCGGATAGCAGTGACAGAAGGATGCAACCCGGCAGCCATGGAGAGGAGGAGCACGAGGTAATTCTCCACTCTGGCCACGAGACGAAGGAGGAAAAGAATGAGGGTGACGGTACTCTCGTTGTGCACCGTACCTGCATCCAGCTCTTGTGCGAGAGTTACGAGACGAAGAAGAGGACCGATGACGCCAGAGGCGGAGAATTGAAGTTCGTTCAGGAGAAGACCGCAGGGGGTAGCGAGAAGGGCAGGATTCTCTGCAGGAACAAACTGGGGCACAGTGTCCTGCAGTGCCATGGGGAGGAATTTGCCCGGTTCGAACAGGCAGGAGAAGAGGATCTTCTGCAGATCCCTCTGAAGAAGACAGGAGACCCTGTCCTCGTGGGCGAAGAAGTGAAGAACGAGGGGAACACGGAGGTAGGGGGCAGTCAGGTAGGAGAGGAGGAGCTCGGAGTCGCGCTGTCCGAGAACGTTTTCGAACGTAGGCAGGTTAGGGATGTGAAGGATGTCGTCCTCTGTTGTCGCCTCGTTGGGGAAGGTGAAACGGGCAGCAGTGGCGAACGACGGTTTGGCACCTGGGACAGCAGGTAGAAAGGGGGAAGGAAGAACACAAATTCGATCCATTGTTGATGTGACCGCCTTGAGGCCGAAAAAGATTTTTTTTGTGTCCTGGGAGATTGCTAAGCCGGCAGTCATGGGAAGGAGTGAGAAGCGGATGAGAGAAGTAAGGAGCAACACAAGAAGAATCAAAGTGCTCAGAAGATACGAAAAAGCGAGTGCAGCTTTTCGGAATGGAATTGCTTTTCGGGCACCTAAGTCTCTTCAACAACAGTCTATCCGCACCCGGAAAAGGAAAAAACACCTCTTAGCTTTGCCTCAATCCCCTCTGCTGCCTGACCTCCCGCCACAGTGTCCAGTCTCCTCCCGAATGCGGCAACGTTGGTCACAGGCAACCCTCCGGCATCGTAACTCCACGACAGCTGTCCATCGTTCCATGCCCACCGCCAGGTCTTGATGGGCACTTTGTTCCTCCCGTCTGTGTGCACATGCTTGAACCAGAAGTGCACGTCCCTCAGGTACATGAACTCGGGCATGTACTTCACCAGCAGGGAGTACTCCCCCTGCCCTGTCACGTAGTACATCACCACAGAGGTCGGGAACCCCTCTGTAGTCGCTAGCTGCAGTCAATACACAGCAAGGAGAACATACACATGCCCATCAATTCAGCATTTGAAAGCACATAAGTCGACTTGGGTCGCATTTGACTCATGCCCTCATTCCTTTGCTTCATAGCTCCCTTTTTTGCATCATGCATTGTAGAATCCAGAGAAATGTGCTTGCAGCAATTGTTTGAGCTCCGAAAAGACATACTTGACAGAGAACAGAAAGAAAGAGAGACAAAAGGAAAGGGAAGAAAGAAATCATCCGACGCGTGAATCAAAAAAGAAAACGGCCACGTCCAAGAACACAGAAATGACTTCCTCATGGCTCCTTCGATCCTCCCTTTCCACCGGTATCCCTCAGGCACCAACTAAAATCTGTATTCCATAAATTGGTGAACTGCTTTCAAACCGACCTGTCGCACGAACTTCTTCGCCCCAGCATCATCGAATCCCGCCATGCCCAACTCCCATCTGCAAACAGACAGACTCGATCAGGAAGAGGGGAAGACAGAAAAGTATCATCGATTCAAGCAGTGAAGCCTTCTTTCCTCCTGAGCCCCCGCATCCGTGCCATCACTCCAGACAAACGCTCAAACACGGAGTCTGCGTCTGTCGTACACAAGAAAAGTTACATGAGTGTCGCAGATATTTCTTTCTACGAAAAGAAGAACAGGAGCACACACAGAAAAGAGCATAGCTTTTTCCTGCACTCATAAAAGTTTCCATTAACTCCAGACGTTTCTTCTGACCTGAAGAGTTGGAACGAGGGAGGGACGTTAGCCGCCACTGCCTCGAAATAGTCGAGCACCCAGGACCGGCAGGCGAGCGCCTCTGCATAGGAGATCATCGTGTTCTCCGTCTTCAACGCAAACTTTCCGGGGCCCGTGCCGTACACGGAGGTGCGGATCTTCTCGGGAGGCCCTGCGAGACCCGCGAAGTGCCTGGAGACGGGGGACGGCTCGTCGGTGGCGATCTGTCTGAGCACACAGTCGGCAATGGCAGCGAAGGCTCCGAGGACAACAGCACGGAGACCCTCCTGTCCCTCCTGGTCCTGCGCACACACGCACACACACACACACACACACACACACACACACACACGCACACGCACACGCACACGCACATGCACAC
Organism: Chromera velia; assembly: GCA_018398765.1. NCBI lineage: Eukaryota > Chromeraceae > Chromera > Chromera velia. The sequence goes on along the minus strand of JAHBMJ010000907.1, from coordinate 58,808 downwards.
GCACACGCACGCACACACACACACACATACACACACACACACACACCACACACACACACTCACACACTCACACACACTCACACACACACACACACACACACACACACACACACACGCAGGGACAGGGAAAGAGAAAGAGGGAGACAGGCATTCACAGAATACACAGGCACACCACCATACACGGGAAGATAGAAAGGAAAGAGAAGGGACTCTGGCGATGTGTATAGGTGTCAGCGCTCAGAGAGACCGATACAAAAAAAGCAGAAACCCGCTCCAAGGGAACAGAACGAAAAAACACGAAGAAGAGAATTCAGCAGCAAAGAAGGAATATCCGAGACGCGAGAAGATGTTCTTTCTTCTTTTTTTTTTTTTGACATTTACTTATCTGTCTGCTGACCGTGAGTGAGAAGAGAGCGGTGACGAACAGCTCGCAGATCTGTGAGAGTCTCATCAGGATCCGAAGCTGAGTCCCCCTCTTCATTGGGGTCCACCAGACGCACGGGCCCCGAGCTCCAACACCTGCCTGCATGTTCGCAGGGGGGGCGGGAAGTTTGCAGTTTTGTCCGTTTTCGTCAATTCCCTTTGCTGCACTGCTTGGGGCAGTGAGGGTCAAAGAGAACTCAGCGCCGTCTCCCTCTCCGTCTCCCTGTCCTTCTGCGTGGGCATCTGTGTCCTCTCCTGGAGGTGAGTAGAAGGCGGGGGGGAGGATTTCGATCGCGAGATGACAAATGAGGGCGTAGATGAGGAATGGTTTGTTTTTGACGGAATCCTGGCAGGTCCACCTGACACAGAGGAAGACCGCGTTCTCCAGAGCCCGCACGGCCTCTTCGAGAGTCCGGGCAGAGTCGGGAAGGGTCAGAGGGTCGGAGGGAACGAAGGCTGGCAGAGCAACGGCAGCACCTGCAAAAAAAGGGGGGG
>JAHBMJ010000907.1:42015-55446 GCA_018398765.1 Chromera velia | reverse complement strand
GGGGGGGGGGGCGGCGCGGAGGTGGCTAAAAACAATCGAAGTGTTGTGTTGCTTAATTGTCTCACGAAATTTGCCTCCACGCCATTCCACGCCCATGCAGCTGGGTCCATATATAGGTCCATCGCCACTCTTTGAACTTGATCGATCAGTGACGCGAGTCTATCCGCAAATTCGACATTCCGCGACAAACGACTTATCACTCCTTCTTCAGGACGTCTCAGTTGTGGCTGTCCGATTTCTGGTTGAGCTGGGTGGAGTCTTGAAAGCGCAGAAGAGAGTATTTGAAGACCCACTTGAGGAGACGCCATCCCCGTAGCTGTCTCCTGTTTCGCGTCCTTCCCTTTCTTAGGGAGCCTTTCCTGCCATGCTGTCTTTTCGGTCGTTTGCTCTGTGTTTTTTGGTCTCTTGCGTCTTCGAAGCTCTTGGAGGTCTACGAAGGCGGCCGAGGCAGAATGTAGGATTTTTCTTCGGGCAGCTGCCTTCATTGCGGTCACGTGGGGAGACACAAAGCCAACGACCTAGGTCTTTGCTTCGAAGAGTGCGGAGAGACTTGCCTCTCGGATCCTCAACCATTGTCTTCGCTGAGAAACAAGGGGGAGGGGGAACCTGGGAGCAAAGGAGGGCGAGAATGCTAGAAGAAATAAAGGCGGAGGAAGACGCTGTGAGGAACGAAAACGAAAAACTCGGGATGTTGAGACCAGAATGTAAGTGTGCAGGTGTTGGTAGAGAAGAGAGACTTTCCCTTCCTGTTTGTCTTCTATGATGTCTTGCTTGCGTCCAGATCTTTTTTCTTGCTTGCCTTTCCATGCTGTCTGTCTGCCTGAGTGATAGTTTGACGGTGCGCATTTCGTCAGTCTTGTCTGTTGTTCGTTCATGTTGGACTACCACTGAACCTGACATGCTGCGGCTGTACACGACCTGCACCATCCACTTCCCAGATTCCCTTGTCCCCCTTAAACACCTGGTGACCCGGTCACTCGGCACTGTCTGAGAAAAATTACCGCCTCCTCCCTCTTTCTCGGGCTGTCATAACTCTGTTTCTCTTCACTCTACTCATCTGGCCTGACTCGCTTTCTCGCCCCCTCTGTCTTCCCCTCTTGCTCGCTCGGATAAAATATTCCTGCTATCTACGTCTCCCCATTCCTCTCTCTCCCTCCTTTTTCGACTGCCCGTACATTGCCGCCCGTCCTCTGCTAAGGATTTGTCTTGTCGGCATTCTTTGACCTTTCAATCCTGTCCCCTCTGTCTCTTTGTTTTTGCTTTGTATGTCGTGCTGTCGGTCGATTTTGTCTGTCTCTTTGTCTGCCTGTCCCACTGAGGGGAAAAGAAACAGCCCCCAGTCCGTCCAAGACGTCCTCTCTGGCACACACTGTCTTCTTTTTTCTCCTTTCTTCACGTCTTTCGTTTTTTCTGCGTACGCCGCTTTTGTTTTCCTTGCTTTCTTCTCCCCCTCCCTCCTTCCTTCCTGCTTCCTTGTGCTGCTTGTACATGCTTCGCCTTCCTTTCGCCCTCCTCATAGAGAGATGCGTAAGTTCTTTTTGTCGCGCGCGCGCGCACACACACACACACACACTCACAAGCAGCACATTTTCATGTCTGCCCTTCGTCTGGCTCTCAAAAAGGGTAGATTTGCCCGTTCCTTCTGTCATTCACACCCGAGCGCCCTCTACTGATGCTTGCTCCTCTTCTGTCCCTCTCTGTGGATAGATTTGTCTATGCGGTTTGTCGCGCACAGCGCAAACCCAGGCAAGCCCCCCCTTTTAATGCTTGCCCTGCTGGAAGCCCCCCCTTGTCCCGACATTGACAGTCCTGCATGCCGCACTTTTCAGTCATCGTTGTACCCTGTGCAGTGTTCTTGTCCTTTCTTCTTCCCGAGCACGTAACTGTAGGGCCTTTCCGCTCTCGAGAGTCGCGCCGACTCATCAAAGAAGCGACAGACAGACAGACAGAGGGAAAAGCTGAACGAATCGATCGATCCATCCATCTATCGACTCGATCGACCTCTATCTTCAGTTTCCTCTCTCGCCACGCTACCAGACCCATGCGTGTTGATGTCCACTGGAAGAACCGCGGGCTTCTTTGTGTTCCAAAACGAAACACATTCTTTGCTCTCACTGCATGTGCTTTCTGATACTTCCTCTGTCTGCAGATGCTTATTCGAACTTTTTCCAGCCCGACGTTCCTCGTATCTGCCCGATCGACGGAAAGGAGTTGCCAAACGAGGAGGCATACGAGGACTACATGGTTGAAACGCACAACGTCTGGGGGATCAAGTGTTTGAGGTCCGGAAAGAAATTCAACAGCCCTGGGGCCTACGTAAAGCACATGAAGGAGACGTATGACGTCAACGTCCCTGTTCCTGAGGCCGATCCTATTGGGAAGTACATCGATGAGATTATTGAGAAAAAACTGACGAAGTGCAAATACACAGGAAAGGAATTTAGCACCCCCTATGAGCTGTTGGATTACACAGTCAACAACGTGTCAGAGGCGTGGGAGGATGACAGCGAGGAGCATCTCCCAGATGTTCTTGACAGGACCAGACTTCCCACGTACGGCATGAGTGAAGAGGAGATGGAAGAGATGGACGGTTTGTATCAAACGTTCAACGGGTATTTTGGGAGGAGTGGGTGAGTATCTGTCTCCCGCCCCCGTCTTTTTTTTTTCATTCTTCCCTTTTCTGGTTTTCTCCGGCTTTTCTCTTTTGTGGGTTCTCTGAAGGGAAACCACAGAAGGTTGGCGTGGGTGGGCGTGCGGCTTTCTCTCCGTCCACCCCCTCCCCCCCCATCGTCCCCCAGACCTTTCTCTCTTCCTTCCCTCTCCCCTGTGCGATCTGCGCCCCTTCGTTCTTTGCCTTCCAGCCACGGGGGGCGCGGAAAAAGGTTGTGACAATGACGGACAGACGGAGAAGTTCGCGTCTGTTCAGCTTCTCTGTTGTTTGGCTTGCACGCCCGTCAAGAAGCAAGCAGGAGTTCGTTCCACGATGTCCGCTGTGAGGGGCGGGAAGATGCGCGTGTATGTTCGTCAATGCATTCGCACAAGAAGGGGAAGGGGGGCAAGGAGGCTTTGAAGGAGCCGCATGCTTGCAAGCAAGACTCGAGCAACAAGATACACTCTTGCCTAGACTCATGCACCGCAGGGGACCTTTGATTTTTTACTATTTAACTATAGTTTTATTATTTGAATTCGCATAAATACATACACAATGTAAGTGATAAGTGATAATTAAGGCAGTGAACCGCGGGGGGCACCCGGAACATAAATCCTATCCTATGATTCCTATATTTGATTCAAGCCGATATCTCATCTCAATCATAATTCTAATGCTTTAGAAGTAATAACCTAGGTAATAACTTTTGAAGCCAGCTTTAGATTAAAACTTGAGCTGGAATGTATATACTTGGGTCTGGGTATATAGCGAAATTAAAAAGTATGTAGCACGAAACCAAAAGAGTGACTCGGAGTCTTCCATGGAAAGGCTGGAGCCTAGGTTAGAGCCGCGTGTGTGCGTTATATGCAACAAGAAGGTTGATTAAAAACGGTCTGGAAGAGATTTCAGGCGGGCCACGAGGTGTGGTCTGAGCCTCAGCGATGAAGCACACACCCCTACCGTTTGTGGGGGCGACCTCTACAAGATAAAACGGCGACAGTGCTCATGGACACCACTAAATCACTTAAATACTCGATGGGCAACCTGGATCATAAATCCTATCCCTAGTCCTATCCTATTGTATCCTACTCACACTCATTTACACTCTTAATACCTCTTCCTAAGAGAAGGTGAAAAGGGACATAAACTTGTTATGAAGTAACTAAATTAACAGATTTATGTTTTTAAAAAATCAAGTTAAAAATATCTGCATGAAAGTTATACTGAAACTTGAACTGAATTGAAGCAAATATAAGCATAGGCAAATAACATCATATTTTTCAAGTTCTTGTTTTTTTCTAGGCTCTGCACTCTATAAGTAAAAAAATAAAAAAAAAAAAGCTTCCGATCTTTTTTTTTTCTTTTTTTATTTATCAACCAAAACATATATAGTTTTTGTGTAACACCCCGTGCAACACTCCTGCAACACTTCAATAACAGTTGTTTATCTGTTCACTGCCATGATAAATAAAAAAAAAATATATTAAAAAAAAAGTTTTTCCGATCTTTTATTTTTTCTTTTATGTAGTGCAGAGCCTGGGTTTTTTTATACTACCGCATGCCGGGGGCAAGTGGGGTGCTTTTTGCTCCCCTAAAGCGGCGCATTTCCGCAAAAAACTCGTTCTCATAATTGATAAGGAGTTAGAAGCTGAAACTTTGTGTAAGAAGACGTTGTAACGATAGAAAAAGAACTATGGAACAGATTTTTTATATCATTTCTAGAAACATAGGCTGCTATACAAATTTTGTGAGTTTCATACCGTTTTTCTTACTATTAAGAACCGTTAAAAAATGGCCCAAAAATCAAAAAAATTGTATGGCAGCCTATTTTTCTAGAAATGATATAAAAAATCTGTTCTATAGTTCTTTTTTTATCGTTATAACGTCTTCCTACACAAAGTTTCAGCTTCTAGCCCTTTACCAATTATGAGAACAAGTTTTTTGCGGAAAAGCGTCGGTCTCCTATGCACAGAGGGGGGTAAAAAGCACCCCACTCGCCCCCGGCATGCGGCATAGTTTTTAAAAAATCAAAGTATAAACCTTATACCCTGCAGGTAGCAAGGGTTTTGGCACACACGTTTTACGGGATTTAAGCCCAGGATTTTAGTGGATTTTACGGGATTTTGGCCAGGATTTTAGCGGATTTTGGCGGATTTTGCCCAAGATTCTGCCGGACTCTTAACGTTAAAAATATAATCCCTACACCTAGGATTTTAGAATCTAAAATCCTGGAAGAAAGCTAAAATCCTAGCCTCTTCCTAGGATTTTATGGGATTATACGGAATTATACGGGATTTTACAGGATTTTAAAGAAATGAATAAAATTAAATTCAAAGATGAATGACACACTTCAAGGCTACATAGGGGCATCGATTGTGATCAACTTTTATTTCATTTATATTAAAATCCCGTAAAATCCCGTAAAATCCTGGCATTCATTTCTAAAATCCTAGGATCTAGGATTTTAGTCTTTATAATCCCTAAAGCCAGGATTTTAGATTCTAAAATCCTGGAGAAATAGTTCGGCAGAATTCTGGGCAAAATCCGCCTAAATCCGCTAAAATCCTGGCCAAAATCCCGTAAAATCCACTAAAATCCTGGGTTAAAATCCCGTAAAATCCTAGCTACCTGCAGGGTAATACTACTAGGAAGGCTTATATCTAAAGATAACTTTAAACTTTTTGAACATTATAGAGTCGAGAGTCGAGATAACATCGATGATTGACTAAGATGATTAATCATGATTCATGATCCTTTCCGCATCTTTTTTTTTCGTTTCTTTTTTTTTTCTAGGAATCTGTCTCAAGCTACTGAGGCTAGGTTATATTCGAATTTTACAATACACAAGAACAACAACAACAACTAAGTCAGAGTTACAACTTATAGTTACAACTAGAACAACAGCAGCACTAGCAACAGCAACAGTAACAACACAAAGAAAGAAAGAGAAGCCCAACAAAATAAATAACAACAGCAGCACCGTCATCTATAGGACAACTTGGGTAGGGGTGCTGAAATACGAAGAGGCAACCCACAGAACAGACAGAAAGTGTACTGAGACACAAAGTGACACTGGCAGGCAAGACGCATCCGAGACACAAACGGACAGACAGACTGTATGACTTCTTCTTTTTCTTTTTATTTCTTGTTTCGCTTTCAATTATACGACAAAGCGAAAAACAAATAAGGGACAGAGAGACAAACAAGACAGACAGACAGATCACATGTTCTTTCTTCTTCTTCCTTTCCTTCTCTTGACGCATTGTCAAAACGGACAGGACAGACTACATCACCTTTTCTTCCCTCTTCTTAATTCTTTCCTAGAGAGACTATGTGTTTCTTCTTCTTCCTCCTTTTCTTCATATGCACAACAGACAAACCAGACAGACAGACTTTCTTCTTCATCCTTTCCCTTTCTTAAACTCATTGTAGACAGAGCATATGTTTCGCTTTCTCCCTTCTTTTCTTCATCTACACAAAAGACAAAAAGAAAGAAAGAACAAAGACAACAGAACTGACAGACAGACCATATGGTTTGGTTTTCTCCCTTCTTTTCTTCATGAACACAACACAGACAGACTGTATGGCTTCTTTCCCTCAGACAGACTACATGGTTTCTTTCCCTCCTTTTCTCCATGAACACAATAGACAAAAAGAAAGAAAGCTACAAAGATAAAAAAATATCACGAGAACTCAGACAAAGTGGGCAGGGGGCCCGAAAGGTGAGAGTCAAGCGCCCCTTGCCTCTCCACCTCCCGACAGATTTTCACGTGATCACTGGGTTCACACGTTAATCCTCTGCTGCTTCCACTCAAGACAAGAAAAAATAACAAAGAAAAAAAGAAAGAGAACTGCACGTCAGACAGACAGACTGTATGTAGACAGACTCCATGACTTCTTGCTTTCTTTCTTTCTTTTTCTTTCTTTCTTTCTTTCTTTCTTTCTTTCTGTCTTCCTTTCAAACCAGCAATAAAACAAAACACAATCATTCGGACAATAAGAGAAAACGCCAACAATCTGTGGGAGAGAGACAGAGAGACAGACCGTATGTTTTTCTCTCGTCTTCTTTTGATGTTTTGGTGGACACAAAGAAGACAGAAAGAGACGGAAACGTTTCAAAGGCAAGAAGGCAGACAGAGAGACAAACAGACAGGTAGGCAGGCAGGCAGACAGGCAGGCAGGAGGGCGGGCAGACCGAATTACGTTTTTGTTTGTCTAAAGACGAACACTCTGGCAGAGAGATTGCCAGACACAAAGAAACAGAGAGCCTTCGATAGACGGGCAAGAAACGGAGGCAAAAGAGAGAAACACGAAGACATACAGAGAAACGGACAGTCGTTGTCTCTTTTCTTCTGTCCACAGACTAGATGGTTTCTTTCCCTCCTTTTCTTCATGAACACAACAGACAAAAAGAAACAAAGCAACAAAGACAAAAGAACTTCAGACAGACAAATTGGCAGTCAGACAAACAAGCGAACAGAAAGAGCAGACAAAAAGGTATATGTTCAACAAGGAACGGTTGCCCTTCTTTACACCACCAGGATGGGGACACACACATTTTCGAGAGTGCTGTATTCATTATTGCATGCATTCATCATCGATGTTTGAGGGAGCTGTGATGCACCTTGTCACAGAGCAGACCCGCACTCCCTGTCGTCTCCCTCTCTGTATCCATCTTTGCTTCGATATCCAGAGGCTGCCGGGCACATTCTCCGTTTCTACCCTCACGACTGATGGAATGAAGAAAGAAGGAAAACCTCATCATAGCTGGAGGTCTATCGGGGTGCTGAGAGACGACAAACCGGGAGAAAGGATCAAAAAGAACCTCGAGTGGAACATCCTTCGAGGGCCAAAGCGAAAACAGTCCGACGTGAATCAGACAAACATCCACACACCGGTCTGGTCTCTCCTCTTCTTCTTTCCTTCTATCGCCCGGAGCGCGTACCAACCCGCCACTCTCTGTGCACTCTGACTTCTTGGAAGGGGAAGACCGGTCGGTGCCTGCTGCCCTTCATCCGCTCTTCATGGTGGCATGGAGTGCGTGTTGCAAGTCAACTTTGTATGCACTCTTGAAGATCTGTGCGAAGGCGTTAGATCCCTGTGCCCGTGTGCTCGTCTTCTCTGCCTCGAAAGGGTCGAGGGAGGCTGTGGGGGAAAAGGAGAAGGTGAACTTCTTCTTTAGTGGAGCAAGCTCGGAAACCTCAACATCGCCGTAATACTTCCGGAAATAAGAGCTGCAAGAAAAGGGGGGATGCAGGGAAAGCGTGAGATGGCAGAGTGCATTTGCAGGCGAATGAGAGAACGCGAAGGAACGTGACACAGACTCACTTGTCTCCCGCGAAGACGAGGGGGTAATTGTGAACAGACAGGGCCTGTCCGGTCATTTTCTTCACGGAATCCTTAAATGCCTTCTCATTCATTCGGCGTCTTGCCTTGCCCCCATGGGGAAGGTAGGACCAGCCCTGGACCTCCCAATAAATGGCATTGTACTGCAGTCCATTCTCCATGCCCCCCTTCAGACTGTCTGACACCATATCCTCGTAGGTCGGCTTTTCTGTCGCCATCTTGAAAAGGGAAGTATGGGTTTTCAGTCACAAAAATGATCTCTTCTTAGCGTGTCCGTGGAACGGAACCCTTACGGCTGGCACTGAAGGAAACGACTCGACCAAGGAGCGGGGAACACTCCGTAGTCGTCTCCGGCCACGTTGCGCCTCTCAATTTCTTCTTTCACAAAAAGACCTGAGGTACAAGGTTTCCTCTGCCTGTATGACAAAGTTCTCTTGGTGATTTTTCGTACAACCAAGTGAAATTACAGACAAGCAGTTCTTCGCTGGAATCTGAATTTGCTTGATCTGCCAGTATTCTGCGAAGTTTGGAGAATGTATGGAGAATGTTTCAATGGAGACGCCGACAAATTTCCGTGCATGCGCGTGCGTCGGATGACCCCGGCCGGAAAGCTGCACAATTGAGCGAAAATTTAATTATATAAGCAATTTATTAATGGCGCCGCAATTTCATGCATGCAGGCTTTACTCCGCGCGCGCAAAGCGCGCGAACTGTCTGACAGATGCTTTACTCTATACATGTTGGCCAAAAATGTACTAGCTGTAAATATATAGTTTATGTAATAACTATAATCTCACCTACAGAACAGGGACTTCAATCGGTTCTTCTGCTGGCCGACTGAAGAACTTTCGCACGAGGCGTTCTTACGGAAGCCGGGCTCAAGCTGAAGCAACGAGTGGACGTTCGTGAGTCAAGTAGAGCGACGTAATCTTGCATGCGTATCACAACAACCTTTTGGTCCCATCATACACATCTACATATTAACAGAACGTACTGTCCGTCTACCTGTACAGCACTTCAGGGAGATCGAAGACGTGTCGAAAACTCGCAGTCGAAAGCTCAATCAAATTCACAATCGTAAGATGGACCGGTTAGAGTTTCTTCGTATTTCGTAAGACAGGCATACAGGCTGACACACTGAGCAAGGAGACAGAGACAGACAAGCAAAAGATCCCAGGGAGCTAAGGACACAGATGCAGGCGCCCGCAGCTGGAGAGGAAGAGGAGAGATCTCCCGTTGAGTTCTTTCACCTCTCCTCCCTCATATCGGATGTCGGAGGGGCTTTCAGAACAGCGGCAAGGGAGGGCCTTCGAACTGCCCCGTCAGGAATCCCCCCCCCCTTGGCCAGCCATCTAGAGGGGGGCAGGAAAAGGAGGTCTGGGTTCGTCAAATCGAGCGACATACTCATCAAAGAGCTTCGAAGAAACGCCCTCAGACAGGTCTGTCACCACGCATACCTTTGTGTCAGATCGATGCGACTTTGATCTTTAATTGCATGTAAATATGCAAGCATGCTTGCATCCATGCGTGAGAAGTTGCAGCCTGCTGTGGTGTACATTGCTTGTCTTCATGCACCGCGTGACCTTACACACACATGACCTTACAGTGATTGGAACCGTGAATCTGCCGTTCGTTTTTCCTCTGCTCCTGTCCCCGCCCTCTTCTGCGCAACAGGTGCCTCCCATGCTCTCTCTTGCCTCTCCTGAGTTCTGCAGCAGAGCGTCGGGGCTCCTCTTTCTCTCTCCTACCGAGGGGACGGAAACGATGCTGTCGACGCAGACCTCTGCCTGCCTACAGACTTCCTCAGCCCCCCTCACCCAACATTCGACCCGGAAAGGTCGTCGCAGGGCGACCAGACAAACCGCACGCTTCCCGCTGCACCCTCAGATCTTTCACCAGCAGAGAACGAACACACCCAGCCCCACCCCCCATCCCCACCCACCCTAGTCATCCACCGAGAGATCCAGGGGACTCTCTCGCCAGCCCGTACTCTCGTGTCCGTTTCCCCTCCCCACACAGGCAATGCAACAAAAAACAAACCAGAGGCTCTCGAGCTTCCCGATAAGGACGAACGCCGTGCTCTGTTGCACCTTCGTCGGTCATTCAGTCGGTACACAGGAGAGGCATCCCAAACCTCCGATCAGCTGGGCCGCTCTCGTCCAGCATCACCGCAGAGAGACAGAGACGGGGGGGAGAAAAAGAGTGAAAAGGAAGAGGAAACGAGGAAGCTGTCTCCCATCGCCCCAGGCCAACACCTGCAGGCACCTCCCCCGGTGGAACGTCGAATGCTGGACAGATTTCGGGAAAATTGGGAAATTCAGGCGGCGGCTGCAAAAAAGAGGTTTGAGGTGTTGCGAAGTGACCCTGCACCTACAGTGACGGTGAAATATTTTGGAGAATTTGCAGGTGAGATGGGCGTTTTGACTCGTCAGTTCGTGCTCCCCTCTCGGGAAGCGACTAGATCTATTTCTCAGGGGGGAAACAGAAGTCCTAGTGGGGGGCCTGAGGGTCGTCGTGGGTTGGGGAGAGACAGAGAAGAGACGGGAGGGAACCTTCTTTCTGGTGCACATGAGGCAACGCTGGGCTCACGCATTCATCTAGCCTCCCAGATGACGACCTCCACAAGTGAGTGCTCTCCCAGGCCTGGTAGACAGGAATCTGTTAGAGAGGGGAGTGTGTCCCCCACACCTGCTGTGGGAGTGGGGCTAGGGGGGGGTCAGTCACTGGGTGTTTGTGTTCCTCGGATGGCGACTGCAATGACGGGAGCCTCTACAGGCGAATTGTGGCAGGCGAGGGAAGCGGAGAGAGAAGAGGACGGGTTTGACGAGGGAGAGGAGGGGTTCAGGGAGGTGGATGAACTTTTGACGATGAGTGCAGAGGATGCGGACAGACTTTGCCGTACAGCGATCAACGCACAGTCTGCAGGACATAGCAGAAAGTGAGTGAGTCAGTGTTGTCGCATTTGTTCTCGATTGAGCCATCTGCTTTCAGTTTGTGTCTTTTTGTGTTTCTTGTTCGGCTGACACCGTTACTGCTGCTGTTCAGGTGGCCATTTGTTTGACCTGTCCCCTTGATGTGGTCGACGCCATTTTTTCCTCGATTGTAAACTTTTTGAGCCCTTGGCCTTCACGTACACAAAATCTGGTTTCCTTCCCACGGCCACGTCCGTCTACACTTCTTTGAGCTTCTATCTCTTTATGCGAGACAAGTCAGCCTTGATTGTTTATCTCTTTATCCGACTGTGTCTTTTGCAGATGGGTTGCTCACTCTTTCCTTGCAACAGAGAGCTTGAGAGTGTCTCGGCGGGCTCGGAAGGTCGGTCAGCATGAGGAGGGGGAGGGAAGAATATAGTGGAGAACGGATGCAGAAAACGGACTTATTAGGTCTGCCTTGATTTGAACGGCCCTGATCTGTTTGCCTCCTCCTGCTCTCCTTCTTCTTTCCAAATGCACGTACGTTCTCACACTTCAAGTAAGACGAAAGCTGCAATTAACACAGCAAACACGCAGCAGCGGGACGTTCCAGAGGATCCGTTTCAAATTTCTCTCCACCCCTTCTCCACATTTTGTATGGACACTTTCTTCGTCTTTCTGTGGCTTTCCCTGTCTCCCGAGGGTCTCTTCTCCACCCACCCACTCCCCATGCATTCATGTCTGCATACGTGCAGGCCCGTCTCCCTTTGAAGAACCTTCCGGCAGGCTCATGGGTCCTTCTCCCTGAGTCCATCACGGGGGGCGGTCTCTCTCTCAGAAGGGGGTTCACCTCGGCCTCTTCATTTGGAGACGCAGAGACGCCAGCCCGTCTCGACTCTGCCTGGCCTCCTCTTTCACATTCCCAGGGAGACCCCGGCTCTCCCTTTGGAGAGAGACCGTCGACCTGCCCTGAGGGCAGACGAAAGTACTCCAAACATTCCGCCTCGACTCACCAACCCTCCGTTGTGCCTCCAATGCATTCAGGAAAGAAGCACAACCGACCAAGGTCAGGAGGGTTCCGTACTCCAATAGAGACAGGAAGGGACTCACCCCGTCCCAAAACCGCACCTATTGCCCAGGGAGCCCCAGGAGGGGTGTTCACTCTCCCCCTCCCCCGAGGTCAGGCAGCAGCCCTACACGAGCACACCAGACCAGATCTTGATGATCCACACAATGAAACTTCAGACGAAGAAAGAGAACCCAACAATGCAGAAATACACGTCAATCACGCCCCAACAAGCCCAACCCCAGGGGACACATCGCCCCTTCCACGACCCTCTACTCCCATAGGCGTCGGTTCCGGTGCTCCTTTTAAGTTATCCCCAGTTGAGATTGATTTTGGCAAATCTACCCAGCAGCAGTCAGAGTCCGAAAAGGGGTGGCGGCGTCCGCGCAAAAGGAGTGCAAGCAGACCCCCACCCCCCGCCTCCCTTCTGCACCGCATGTCCCCAACAGGGGCTGAAAAGACCAACGAACCCATGAGCCCCACAGAGCTTCAAACCGGCCCTGTGAATCTTGTTGCCGTCTCCGTAATGCAACCTGATGTTCTTTTGATCAGGCCACAGAGCACAGAGGGAGGAACAAGACCTCACGCACACAGGTCACTTGAGGGAGAGAGTCTAGAGCTTCCCCGCACCACGCCGTCCCCCTCACCCCCCACACACTTGGGCGTCTCCCTTCCCATCCCCCCGTTCATGGAGCCTCCACCTGCCTCTACAGCCTCTGTGTCTATTGCAAACACCGCACGGACAGTCCGCACGGTCCGAGCTCAACAGCCACCTCAACAGCCTGCAGGACAAAGTCCCCCTGTCAGCCGACGAATTGATGGACTAGAGAAATCCCCTGATCACACAGGTGGTAGAAACAGTCTGGACAGTGACAGAGAGGGGGGCGGCCCAGTGGACGCAATTCTCATTGAGAAGCTCAGACAGATCACGAGGGAGTCTGGAGGGTCGAGGAATGAATCGGGTTTGGGTGATCATGGGGACAGAGAGAGTAGGGAAAGGGGCAGAGATCGGGGGGCAAACAAACTTCCCACACCATGCTCAGTCAGGTCGTTTGCAGATGCAGAAAACGGGAGGGGGAATCGAATCTGGATACCTGGGGGGGGAAATTTCGATCCTGTAGACGAGCCTGACACCCCCAGGGCTGTCATTTCTGTCTCTGGGCCTCCTGAGGCGGCGGTCCTCTTTGACGATCGTGCGTGCGTCGTGCGTCCCCCTTTTCGTTCTTCCCAATTTGACAAGTGGGTTGAGAACGGAGAGAGGGTCGGGAGGTCCAGTGAGGATTCTCCCAGTCAGGTGGAGGGAGGGGAGTGCAATGGCAGAGAGAAGACTGATAGAGAGGGAGGCAGAGAAGATTCCCCCCCAGTAGGGTCCCTCGAAGCCTATTTGAGATTCGTGGCCGTGAAGGATCGTCTGGGGGTACTGCAGGTCTGTCTGTCTGTCTGTCTGTCTGTCTGTC
>JAHBMJ010000907.1:21278-41970 GCA_018398765.1 Chromera velia | reverse complement strand
GTCTGTCTGTCTGTCTGTCTGTCCGTCTGTCCGTCTGTCTGTCTGTCTGTCTGTCTGTCTGTCTGTCTGTCCGTCTGTCTGTCCGTCTGTCTGTCGGGCTATGTCTATACGTCTGTCTGATTCTCACAGAAGCCGTGGATCCGTTTGTGCTTCCATTCATTGCATGATTGACTTGTTTGCGAAACCCAGATCGTGTCATGTGATTCGAGGTGTACGTGACTGATACAGAAGACAGAAGAGCAAGCTTTTGTTTACCCCGAGCAGCATCGTTGTTTTCTTTTGGCAATGGCTGTTTCCTTCCTTCTTTCAAGGAAGAAAGGTTTCTCCAACTTTCTGTCGTGATAAATGACGGCCGCTCCACAGATGCACTCAATTTCCTGCTGACTTCACTTTTTGTCTTGCCTTTGCAGAAGCCCCGACAGGACCTTCTCCTGAACACCTGGGCAAGAACGGATGCCGACATGGGAGATGTGGTCAGCTTTTGTTTGTACAAAGTGATGTCTGTGTATGTGGGGCAGGGGAAGGCCAGCCGAAAAGCCAGTTTTGTGCGTGCCTCCTTCTTCTCCCTTGGTCTCGGTGCTTCCATCCTTTGTTTTTCTAGTTTAGGCTACTTCACTTTTACTCTATTCTGCCCTGCTGCTTTCTGTGAGCCCCCCCCCCTCTTTCTATCCTCCGTACGTGAAGTCTGTGTACGTATGTGTATGTGGGTGTGCGTGTGCGTGTTGGCCTGCTTGGAAAGATCCATCGGTTTCCTGCCTGTTTCATTGTGTCTGTCTCTTTGTGTGAGGTGTGCTGCGCGCGCGAAGTGGAACGGCATACGTATTTGTGGCTTGCATATGGTTTGTGCGTATGTGTGCTTCTGTTTGTCGGTACGTCGCGTACGCTTGCAGATCGCAAATGCTCGTCAGAGTGTAACTGCGGGCACCGCAAACGCTCCGTCAGTAAACGGCCATCTTTTTTCATTTTACTGATGCTCTCTTCCTGTCGAATATCTTTTTCAAGGAGCGTTCAGGTGGTTCCACGCATGTTTTTCTCCTGCTTCTTTGTTTGCTCAATTTCCTTTTCCGCCTTCCCTGTGACTTCGCCTTCATACGCCTTCCGTCTCTGCCTTTGTCTCTGTTCCGTTTTTTGTGTGTCCCTTCTCCTCACTTCTTGTGCTCTTCTGTGCAGGCCCCCCTCTTCCCTGGCAGAGGCAGGCGCCCCCTCTCCTGTACCCAGGCTCTCCCTTTCTTCCACTGTCAAAAATGCAAATGCCTCAGGGTGGCAGAAAACAACAAACGTAGCGGGAGGAGAAAAAGAGAAAATTACCTCCAACGACAACAAACCAGAGAGAGGGCCCTCAGGAGAGGCAGTGTCGGGTCCTCCCTCTCCCCCTCCGAGAAGATTTGGGAGGCCCGACACGGGACCGCCAGGAACAATGGCAAGGGGCATGACGGGGGGGTTAGGGTCCCTGGGTGTCGGTGTGCGCGGTGGGAGACGGCCTGTGCCTGAGCCAAGCCTCTCAACGAGACGCAACATTTCACGTCTCCGTTTCTTCCCTCCTCGGAAGAACACTGCACCCCCTCTTCTTCCTGACAGACAGTCGATAGGCTTGGGAATCAGACGGCCCGTTCTCCTAGGAGCTGATGTTCTCCTCCCCCCCCCTGCCGGGTCTTCAAGCAACGAAGCCCCCTTCCAGAAGTGGATGAAGGAGGCCTTTGGGAGCGCAGGGGGGAATTCGTTGCAGAATTCTTCGAACGTCAAAACGCTGAGCGCAGATGTGCCGAGACGGCTCTCCTCACAATCACACGAGAAAACCCCTCACCCTCAGAACGCTGCGGTGACATTTTCGAATGCTTTTCAAGGAGACGTAGCAAGGCAGACAGGAGGACACTCCGGTCCTCGTCTGCCGGGAAACGGATACAGCAAGATCCGTGCTGGGACTGCTCCTCTACTACCGGCTGGCGCCGTTATGCGATCTCCAGGTCTGACGGGGGATGTTATTCAAGGGAAACGCGCACCACTTCAATCAGGAGCTGCTTGGAAGTATAAAGATCCCAACAAAGGGGGGGCTTGAAGCTTTAAAAAAGTTTTTAATGCAAAACTAAACAAAAAACGAATGGTATTACATGAGAAATTTTTATGATTTTTGAAATGATTTATTCAAAATTTTAAGTACAATTTTAAAAGATTTTTTTTGTTGAACAAAATAATCGAGCCTGCTTGCTAAGGCTGCAATTAGATACAAAGTTTTTTTTTTTATCAAAGACTTTAATAAACTATAATTTATGATATCATAGTAAAACATTACATTAATTTCAAATGATTTTAAACTAAAGTTGTGAAAACTTTTTGAATGTGCAAAAGACGAAGGAAAAAGGAGGAGGAGGGGAAGCTGGGAGGTTTTAAAACTCGTTTCGAGCCGTTCATCTGCAATTCTGGGATCGTTTCCTTTCAATCCCTGCTTTAGAATAGAGTGAGCCCTCTCGCAGACATACATAGGTGATTGATTTGTTCAATGTGATCCATTTATGGCACAGGCTATAGACCTCTGCGGGCCGGTCAAGGAGGTCTTATGCGTCTAAGCGCTTTCCCTAGAAGGCTGGAAGCTGCACGTCGGACATTCGGCATTAGGCCGTGAGGCTAATCCTCTGGACATAAATCTAAACATAAATCCTAATCCTAATCCTAAAATACTCATTTATATCTATTTTCAGACTTAGTTAAAGGTGGGTTGCCTCACGGTCCACTAGCTGCCACGAGAGCTAGCGCGAAAGCTCCAGGCCTCGACTATAGCCTCGACTCAAACCGTTGAATGAACCTTTTCTGATCAAGCCCAATTATAATATAAATTAGTTTTTCATTCTTGATCGACATTTTCTTGTTGATTTCAATGTTGATGCTAGGTTGATGGTGGCTTTATTCAGGAGTGAGGACAAATGTATTATGTATCAAGAAATGCATGTACAATTAACTCTATAAATGATTCTAGAGCTTTTTTTGTTTTCGGATGTCCTTGCTCTTAAAACTTAAATATATATTAATGTATATAAATTACTATAACTGTATATATGTTTATGATCTAGTTTATGATACACTAGATGATACACTTTATGCAGATCCGGCAGTAAAGATGAGGCCGATGATCGAGCTGTTCTATATAGTGCTACCACAAACACAACCACGTGCGAGGTTGCATGCACGGTGGTGGCGAGTCAAATAAAAGAATCCGCAAGCATGCAGATGCTTAGCCTAGTGCTAAGTGCTTAGCGGCTTAAGCTGAACAGTCTGGAGTGTATGTCGACCACGCCCACCTGTTGGATCAGACAGCTCGATCAATAAAGCAATAAGCGAAGGACTTCCATGCATGCAGGCCTAGATGCAGGCATCCATCAGGAGACGTACAAGAATCGACACCGGAGTGGTGTCACATGGAATGAAAGGCGACAAAAGAAGCTTGCGATTTGATTGCATAGATAGAAACATCAAATTCAGAAAATGCATTGCATGGCAGACTGTGGGTCCTCAATGGAGAGGCACTGAGACGGCTGGCGTTCTTTTTTGCAAATGAGCACGAGGATGATTATTTGCACACCTCACGAGAGAATGGTGGAGGCTTGGATATGCAATCAGAGCAGAACCTTGCACGTCGTGAGATACCCGCCCAACAAACAAACAAACTGGCAGTCGGGCAGACCCCTTCCTTCCCCTGTACCTGTCCTCACACAGACACAAAGGTCCATGTGCAGACAAAGGTATAGTCTTTCAGAGGAGAGGAGAGGAGAGGAGAGGAAAGGAAAAGAGAGGAGGCGAAAGGAAAGGAGGGGAAAGGAGGAGAAGGGGAAGGAGGTGAGAGAGATCGGGCCGAAAGGATTCTTCACCTTCCAGAAGGAAAGGGCAACGACAGACATAGCAAGATCCCCCTGACTGTCGATCAATCAGTTACCTGCCACAAAGAAGGGCAAGAAGAGGGGAGAAGGAAAGACTTTCAGTCTCCTCTTCTTTGCCTTCCTGGTCTGGGACGAAGACACACAACGTGAGCGTGAGAGAAAAAAGAAGGCAGAAAAAGAAGTCACATCGGAGAGCAAAGACTCCATCGCTTCCCACCAGAAAGATTCCTTCCTGTCTGCTCTTCTCCCCCCCCCTCGTACGTCTAGGAAGAACACCCAGGCCCCCCCTTCCCCCCCTCCCTCCCTCGTCGAACACACACAGGACCTCCTTCCTTCCTCTCTTACTCCATGGACTCGTCAGCAGCTCCTCCCGACTCTGCCCCTGCCGCAGCGGCAGCAGCAGCGGCCGGAGCTTCCTGTCCTTCCTCGGCCTGACCCTCAGCCTCCTGCTGTGCCTGCTGCTGCTGAGGCGCTGCTCTCCTCTCTCTTTCTGCCCTCGCGTGTGTGAAGGCATCTCCCATCTCTGCCGAGATGTCGAAGTTGGGGTGTTTCGAGAGGACCCGGAAGTCTTGGTCGTCTTCCTCGTGGTCGACCTGCATGTATGTGTTCATTTATTTATTTATTCAATTGAAGCAGTCCGTCAGTGGACTCTCACATATTGATAGAAGTCTTTGTGCGCTCTTTGTGTCGTTGTCTCGCTTCTTCCAGCCGAAGAGGTCACGAGAGAACAGTCAATAAGAAGGAGGCAGGACTGGCGGTATGTGAAACAGGATCACATGAGCAGACAAGACACAAGAGGAACGGATGAGAGAAGAACACAAAGCGAGAGCAGCGAAGAGACGAGAAGAAAAGCGAGGAGAGAAGAACGGCAGAGAACAGGCAGAGCAGACTGACGATCAGCACTCGATCCTTCACGATCAGACGGTTGACCACTCTCTTCAGGAGCAGCGATTGTTCGTCCAACTGGTCCTCTGTCGTGATGTCACTAATGAGGAACGTCTCGATGTACCTGCAATAGAAAGAGGGAAGGAACAGAGAAACAAAAGGGTTTCCTATTCACAGATTCTTTTCAGGGAAAGAGAAGAACTGTGGAGAGTCAAACGTACACAAAAGGAATCAAAGCTGATCAGATCTCTCCTCGGTAACCTCTTGGTTCTCCCCCCGACAGCACACATGTCATCACACTCACTGACAAATACAATATTTGGACATGCATGCTGACTGACTGACCAGACGAGCAACCATAGAAACTTTTGATTTTTCCCCTTTGTTTCTCCCACTTGAGGCAACTGCGTCGGTTTTTCAAAATTCAGAGACACGCAGGAATTAAGTTCTGAAAGCGTGAATGCCCTATCTGTCTACTACACTGCTGCCCGGCTGACTGACCAGCTGATGAGTTGCTGCTGTGTGACTTTGCTCCTCTCCTCGTCCTCCTCTTGTGCCATCTCATCGAGGTGCATGGCCATTCTCCTCGCAATCATCTGATACTGGTTGTAGTCCAATTGGAACCGTCTCTGCTGCTGTGGCTGTGCTCTCGGTCGGGCCTCTTCAGCCGCTCCCTCTCCTTCCTCTCCCTCTTCCCTGGGCTCTCTGCCCTCCTCTCCGTCTGCTGCCTGGCGGTCCTCCTCCTGCTCCCCCTCCTGCATCATCTCATCATCATCTGCACCCCCCAAGATGCCCTCCTCGTCTTCCTCCAAGTCCAACGTCTGGGTCTCAACAGAGAGGATGGACTCCTTCAAAAGCTCAAACGCGTCGTCGACGTGCTGGGGGGTGATCTCGGAAGCCAAGTGGAGACGTGCCGTGGCCTCGGCAAGACGCATCAGGGACTCGAGCTGACGCACAGTGATCCGGTAGGCCGTGCTGGTGCTGCCCTGCAAGCAGAGAGAGAGAGAGAGAGAGAGAGAGAGAGAGAAGTTACCATCCCTTATGTCACTTTCTCCCCCAAGAGCAGATACGAAGCGGCTGGATATGTCGTGAGGTGTGTCGGCTCATGAAGACTCTTTTTCCTCCCTCGGTGTGCCGTGCATCGATTGCTCACATGGGTTCTTTCCCTACCTTCTTGTCTTCCTCCCCTCCCTCCCCTTGTCTCACTTTTTTCTTTGTTGGTTTCGCGCATCTTGTCAGTCTGCTTCTCTGATCGCCTGGTCTTCTGCCTGCCTGTCGATCGCTCTTTTTTCCCATCTGCCCTTTAGCCTTTCTGTCTATCTGCCTTGCTGTCTTTCTGCCTTGCTCTCTCAATGCACTCACCTTGTCGGCCTGTCTGAGCGCAACGTATCTGGACACAATCCTCTTGTGGGCGGCGTTGGAGATCTTCGGGTGGATCATCTTTGCCCTCGAGATGTACAGTCGCAGCGTCTCGTCGTCGATGTCTCTGTTCAGCCCCTCTCCCCTTCCCATGCCTGCGTGGACCTTCACAATGTGATCTGCGATGTGCCTGTCTGCGCTCTCGTCGCACGAGTCGACGATGACGAAGAACAAATCGAAACGAGACAAAATCGGCCCACTCATGTTCACGTTGCTTCGGAGCGTCTTCCCGGTGTCGTATCTGCAGAGGGAAGAGGACAACAAAGAACGAAAGATGAAAGTGGGAACGTGAGTGAGAAAGGGGAATACGCAAGTCTCTGCACGTCTCAGAAGAATAGGTGGTTCTTCCAAAGCAAAACACTTACACGGAAACCCTCCTTCTGTCCGACTTCACAGAAAGAAGCATCTCTACAGTCTCAATTTGGGCGAACGGGAAGCGATGCATGGAACAACGAAAGCAAAGATTGCGTGGATGAGTGAATGAATGACTGAATGAACGACTGAGTGAATGGAAGGAACAAACAGAGTATTCTCTGCATGCATTTTCTCTCCCAGACACAACCCTTTTTTTTGCATTTTGTGTCCACCCAACCGATCAGAGTAGTCTCTGTCCTCCCCTCTCTTGTCCTCATTCTCTCATCGCATCTTCTGTCTCTCGCACTCCAAAAAGTCACCAACCTGCCGTTCACAGGGTTGCACGCCGCCAGCACACACGTCCTCGCGTTGAGGGTCGCCGAGATTCCTGCCTTCGCGATCGAGATGGTCTGCTGTTCCATCGCCTCGTGGATGGCGGACCTGTCCTTCTGCACACACACAGATGTTGACTCACAAATACATCCACACACACACACACACACACACACACACAGAGGCACGGTGAAAAGAGACTCACTCATTCTCTTTGCTGGACGACGCGGCACGGTGTGACTTCTTTCTCTTCCCTCTGCTGCTCTACACTGTGCCCCCAAACGCTAGGCTAAAGGTGACCCCTTTTCATCCCCTACAGCCTTGACTCCAATCTAAATCCTCCACCTCTCTTCCCCTCCCTTCCCAGGCCCATCTCATTCGATCCCACCGATGAAGAAAAAAACACTTTTACGAAAGTCCGATTCCCACCACGTCACGCGACCAACCGACCTGATCCATCTTGTCGAACTCATCGATGCAGCACACCCCCTGGTCAGCCAGGAGGAGGGCCCCTGCCTCGATCACGAAGTCACCGCTGTCGGCCTCCCTCTGCACGGACGCCGTCAGACCCGCAGCCGTGGAGCTCTTGCCGCTCGTGTACACGGCACGGGGATGGAACGAGTGCACCCACCTGCAAGGAGAAGTATGAACAGAACAGAAGAGCAATCATCCGCTACCGTCATCGCATTCTTCCATTGAATCATTCCACAGGGGAGGGGGGACTTCCATCACAACTGAAGGACATCCGTTCTGTTCTATTTATCAAATGACAAACGCAGACTGAAGGACATCCGTTCTGTTCTATTTATCAAATGACAAACGCAGACTGAAGGACATCCGCTCTGTTCTATTCATCAAATGAGAAACGCAGAGGGAAGCCTGAAGGAAGTCGGCATCACTTTTGAACAAATTCGCAAACAGACAGGCAGGCAGGCAGGCAGACAGGGAGGAACGACGGAGGGACGCACGACACAGGTCTCAAAAAGAACCGGCAAAGGACGTCGCTCTTGTTGTGGCATCCTGAGTACGCCACCCTGCTGATGCAAGGAATGGCACATGTAGTGAGAAAAGACTCTGTCGAGCATTTTGCTTCACTCACTTGAGGAATTGGGACTTTGCCGTTGAGGGGTCTCCCACAATGCAGCAGTTGATGTCCCCTCTCAGCTTCATTCCCTCAGGGGTCCTCTTCTCGGACCCTCCCACGAGCATGAGCAGAATGCCCTTCTTGATCTGGCTGTGACCATACACGGAGGGAGCGACGCATCTGCAGACAGACAGGCAGGCGGGTAGAAAGAAAGAAAGAAAAAACAACTCCACAAAACACACGGACTGATGACGTATAGCCAGAGTAATGGACCGTTTCTCCAACGAAGGGCTACAGGAAGTTCAACAGACGATCTGGATCAGATTCTTTCTTTTTCGCACATCACCACAAGGGAAGAACAAAAGACGACCCGATGGTTTTCCACACAAAAAAAACATAAACGAAAAACACGCCCCCGTCCACCCACCCCCCCATCCACACAACTACCTGGTGAGTCTGCCCAACAGGTCGGGGGAGTTTTTGATCTCGTTCAGTCTCTGCTCGTCTTCGGGAGAGATGCTGCAATGCAAAGGAACCACACAAGAAGAAGATCATAGCTGCAATCCGGTATAAAAACATACGTTGAGGGAGGAAAAGAAAGGGAGTGAGAGGGTGGGGTGGGGGGGGGAGAGAAAGACACTACGTTTTGCACGCGCGAAGAAGTTTCGGCAATCGCAAATCAAAAACAAAAAAAAAATGAAGACTCCGCGTTGCTTGTCATCTCTCTGTCTACTCTCATTTTTCTGGCTGGGAGAGAGGCCCTGGGAATCGAAAACCGAACAGAGGAAGCAGTCATGGATGAGACAAGGCGGTCCAAAATATTTTCCTTCTTCTCAAATCCCTACAACCCCCCTCAAGCTGACCTGTACCCGAGTCCTCCCAAGGAAGTGTTGGGATCCTCTTGGTCCTGCAGGCCCCCGTGTCCCTTCTCTGCATGGACGTGCAGAGCCAGGAAAACCAACTTGTGCCCCAACTCACGAATGCCCAGCTCCTCCAAGCCCTTGACGCCATCGAACTGAAGCCCCGCCTCGGTGGTCGCACGCTTCTTCCTCTCCCTGGCAATGGACTGGGGGACCTGGCCAGGCTTCATCAGGGCAGGGACATCAGGAACGACAAGGAGACAGCCTGTGAACAGGCACCTGTCCCCCGGCTTTGCCCTCTCGACCATACTCGTACGGACGATGACGTCGATGCTGCGGGGCATGGAGCCCGTGGGGATGCTGCTGGCGTTCTCCTGCAAGTAGTCACATACAGGGAGCTTGGGGGGCCTTCCTTTTTTTTTCTCGGATAGATAACGAGCCTCCAAGCATTCGAAAAATCGTCCGTCTCTTTTCACCTTCCTTGGAAGGTCTTTCTCATTCTTTTTATTCAAAGCAACGATGAGATCAGTTCTCTGCACAGTGTTTGCTGATATACGTTCACACATATGCGAAGAAGCACCGTCCCCGATTTTCCCTTCTCCCCGTCTGACCTGGACGCGAAGTTTCTGCCAGTCGATGAAGGTGGTCGCTCTGTGGTCGTGGAGGAGACGGAAATTGTTCCTGTTCCTGCACCGTGACAACCTTCTGCTCTCGTCGTCGTCCCAAATACCGGGGCAACACTTCGGCTGTGTGAGGCAAAAGTGCTGCACGACGTTGGGAATAGTCGCACGGCAGTCGAGGCACTCAAAGCAGGCAGTGGTCAACTCAGGTCGCACGTCTCCTGTGCGAGTGACGGTGCCGGAAAATTCAATCAGGTCGCCAATGCGGGCACATCGGAGCCCACGAAGGTCCTGACAATCCTGAATTCCGAAGACTGCAATGTAGTACTCTCTGTTGGCTACTGCTTCCCTATTGCCGGGGTTTGTCTCTGCAGCAACATCGGCAACGAACTGCTGGACGATCTGTTTGATATAGGGAAGGAGGGCGTAGAAATTATTTCGGAGGGATTCTCTGAACTCCACAGGGTTGAAGTTCAACACCTCTTGATCTGCTTCCCTGAGATGCGCCCAGTTGAAGTAGAGAAGGTCTTCTCCTGACTCTACCAGCTCTTCTGCCTGTCTTTTGTAGAAGGGGGTAGGGTCGGAAGAGAGAGGATCTGTGTAAGTCTCCAGGAAAAGTTTGAAGGCGGCCTGGAAGTCCCCCACGTGCTCTTCAAGGAGAACAGGAGGGTCCTCGAAGCGCGCGTTGTCACCCATGGTTCAGGTGAAAGAGGCTGGATCAAATAATATTCACAGAGAGTGAAGAAAGACAGAGAGACGAAGAGTTAAATCAAATCGTCTCGAAACAAAAAGTCTGACCGGGTGGGATTCTTCGGATCAAATCTTCTTGGATGTCGAAACGAATCGGAAGTGGACATCAGAAATTCACAGACATTTCACCGACACATGCAGGACCTCACGCATGAATGTGGTCGACCAGATGGTTTGGATCGATATCGATCAAATCAGGATCAGGATCTGACAGCTGGTCCGTTCTTGATTGAGGGAAAAAAATGAAGGAGACGCGCCAGTCTGACTTTGCATCAACCAAATCTGCGCGCGGCGGCGCCATGGCTTGCATGGGGTCCGCGGATCGCGCGTGCGCCGTGCGGACCGGTCCGGCTTTCCGGGGCCGTTCGCAAGCTTGCTTGCGTCAGATGCCTGCATGATGTCTCACAGAAGCTCCAGCGTTCTTGCACTTTCGTAGACGGGAACGTTTCCGAGGCTGTTCGATCGTACATGCCCGAATACATTGTACATTGTTTTTGACTCATCCATGCATCAATCAGAAGACCAACAGAAGGGCGACTCCCTTTATACCGGAATTGTCCACGG
Organism: Chromera velia; assembly: GCA_018398765.1. Classification (NCBI taxonomy): domain Eukaryota; family Chromeraceae; genus Chromera; species Chromera velia. Next base: position 31,232 of record JAHBMJ010000907.1, on the reverse strand, counting down.
AGAAATGTTCGCAAGAAAATCGAGGAGAAGTAGGTTGCCGTCTCCTACATGCCGTCTCCGTGCTACTTCGCTGCAATGAGAACCCTCAATGGCCTGGGGGGGCTGTCAATGCAGTCTCGAGCTTCCTGTCGGTTTCATTCTGTCCAAAGGCTGCATTTGTCACATTTGCGTCGCTTCTCTTCCGTGCCTTCAAAACGCTCCGATGTCATCATCGGCATCGGGTCGAATGCGGGGGGTGTTCTTCGTCTTCAGAACATCGAGAAGGCACTGAAGAAAATAGGGGAGCTGGTGGGACCAGTGGTGGGGACCTCTTGTCTGTATGCAACAAGTCCTCATCATTCCTTTGATACTTCTTCACCACCTTCATTCCTAAATGCATGTATTCGAATCCAAACGCCCCTGTCTCCTCACGAATCTTTGAAAGCCCTGAAGAGCATCGAGAACATGTTTGGACGAAACTCTGTTGGGACGCCAGGGGTGGCCTCTCGATCGCGTGTGTACAGCTCCCGTCCGTTAGATCTGGACATTCTCTTTTTCGACCGCCTCACATTGGAGTCCCCGGACCTCTCCATCCCCCACCCCCGCCTCCACACACGCCCGTTTGTGCTGGAACCCCTCGCGGACCTCTGTCCTGATTGGGAACACCCGACCCTGAAAAGAACCGTGGCGGTCAGTGCAGCACACGGGGATTGGGATGGTTTGTTTCAAGGCTATTTTATTGTTACTCATACAACGCGTGCCGTCTCTTCGCAATGCCCAACAGACAAGAAGAATACAGAGTACAAAGACAAAGACGTTGAAATGAAAAGAAAAAAAAGGGCGAATGTTGCCCTTCCCAATCATCACACATGAGAGAACTCTGAGCATTCAAAACTGTTTTTCCCATTGTGTTTGCGCTTCAGGCAATTCTGTTGCGTCTCGAATTATCGAAAGGAAAGGAGAGGGGGGACGGAGACGGCGTTGTAAAACGGGTTTTCCCTCTCGGATCCCGTCTCCTCTGGTCCCTTGAAAACAGACGCAGTTTTGATTTGGAAGATGACACGTGGGACCTCGAAGGGGTAAAGGGGGGCCGATTGGGCCCTCTCCCCACCCGCATCATGGGCATTTTGAACGTGACTCCCGACTCGTTCTCTGATGGCGGGAAGTACTTCTCCGTGGAGAAGGCGGTGGAGCAAGCCTTGGCGATGCATGAAGAAGGGGCAGATATGATCGATATCGGGTGGGTGAGTGGGTTGGGGGGGAGCATCCTGTTTCAAGATGTATAGATTTGATTTCTCGCTTTTTTCCCTCTTCGCTTCTTTGTTTCTTTCTTTGTTTCTCTCTTTCTGTCCGTCCCGTTTTCTCCCCGTTCTTTGATGCCTTGTTCCTTTCCTTGCACATATGAGTCGAATGACAATTTCATGGAGCAAATGGAAATCTTTTTCGCTTTTTCCTTTTTTGGCCCTTCCCTCCAGCAGGCATCTTTCATCACGCGCCTGTAAACAGAGGAAGGCTGAGAAGCTGAAGAGGAGAGGACGAAGAGGCTGCCTGTACACTTCGTGGTGGAGTTTCTATGGCTTTTCATGAGAGGCTAACTAAATTTTCCATGCCAAACACAAACCTCCCGTGCCGCCAACAAATGCTGCAGAGGAGAATCCACCCGGCCAGGCGCCGTGCAGCCCCTAGAGGAGGAAGAGATGAGACGAGTGATTCCGGTCATCCAGAAGATCAGGGAGGTGCGCACGCCTGGCCGTCCTTCTCTTTTTGTTCACTCTGGAAAGGACACCCAAGTCGTTTTTGCAGTTGCAGAGATTTTCTATGCATTCGTTATGCTGCCTTTCTCGTGCCTCTTCGAGCAAGAGGGCTGTGTGAGGGGTACAAAAAGAAACCGGAGAGAAAGATTCCAGCGCGAAAGAAAGCAATGACAGTTTGTAACTGTAACACGCTTGCGTTCATGCTTCCAAAAGATGGCATGTAGAAAATCTGACAAGGCATAGGAGAGTGTGCAGCTAGTTCTATTCGTGCAGACACAATTTCCGTACCCCTTTTGAATTTCAGGTCAGCCCGAACCTACCTATTTCGATCGACACACGGCGTGCGTCAGTTGCGGAGGCGGCTGTAGGTGCAGGGGCCGATCTCGTGAATGACGTCACGGGGGGCGTGCACGACTCAGGCATGGCAGGGGCCGTGTCCCGCTCTAGAGCGTCCTTCTGCGTGATGCATATGAGGGGGGATCCGGGGACAATGGACTCCTTGTGTGAGTATGAGGGAGAGGGGGGCGTCGTGGGGGAAGTGGGGGGAGCTTTGTTTCGTCGACTCGCAGACCTATCAGGAGACGGGGGGGGTGACCGGGAGGCGGGTGGTGTGATTCCATTATGGCGAATGTGTGCCGATGTTGGGCTGGGATTTGCAAAAACTCCGCAACAGGTCCGTTGAGTTACGTGCATGAATGCGTTCGCGTGTGTTCAGCTTGAGAAAGCTCTTTTTTTGTGGAGTGGATTGCACACTCTTTAGTTTCGCTGGAGTTCAATTCTGTCTCAATTGTCCGCGGATCAGTGCGAACTTTTCTGCATTGCAGCCTTCCGTCTTGTGGTTGCGTACCTGTCCCTTTGCGTGGGCGTTTGTGTCTGTCTCCTTACGTCTGTCAGTCTACCGCACTGTGTATGGCTCTCCGGTCACTTTCTGTGTCTGCCTTGCCTCATTCCTCGATGTGTGTGACCCTTTCCTGGTTGTGTCCATCCGTCCATCCGTATGTCCGTCTGTCTGCCTGACTTTCTGACCGACCGTCCTTCTGGATCTGACCCCGCTTTCCTGTGCGCAAAAGAAAAAAGGCCACAGAGCGAGTGTCAAAGGAAAAGACAGGGAGAGAGGGAGAGAGAGAGGGAGAAGAGAAAAAAAAGAAAGAACGAATCTCGTGACAGAAAGAAAGAACCCTACTTTCCATCTGCGCATCATCTTCTCGCTCTACCCACCTTTCCTTCCACATGTCTTCTCTGCAGAGTCTCTCCCTTCTCCGCGAGCTCCCCCAAATACGGGCACGGCTCCCGAGAGGGGTACCTCTCTTGGTCGGATACTCTCGCAAGCGGTGGGTGGGTGCATGCATGTGCGTACGTTGTTCCACTTCTCATTGGAAGGGACGATGGTGGGGATTGGGCTTTCCTCTCTATGCCCTTCCCGGAAAATCAGCAGCAATGCTCCTTTTTTCGTGCTGCCCTTCCCTTTCCTTCTTCAATAATCAGCCGGCCCCCCCCCACTGTTTATGCTTGCGCCTGGCTTCCTCACTTGTCTGGAGGGGTGCATATGTATCACTGCTTATGAGAGTGATGTTGCTCGTCTTCCTGTAGGGTTTTTCAATATACAGTCTTCGTCTTGCTCCCCACTTTGCAGTCTGATTGCACATGTGATCAACCAGAGCAGGTCAAAACGGATGAGCTCGGTGAGTAGTGACAGCTTTCTTTTTGTTTGCTTTCTCAATCTCAAATTCTGGAAAGCCTTGTGAGTGATGAGAAATGCCTTCAGAGGCTGATTGACAGACCAGAGCTTTCTGTGGAGAGCACTCTTTTCTTTGACAATGTTTCTTCGTCTGTCTGTCTGTCTGTCTGTCTATCTGTATGTATGTAGGTCTGTCTGTCTGTCTGTCTGTCTGTCTGTCTATCTGTAGAGGAAAAGGCGAAGAGAAAAAGAGAAGCCTTATGGTCTCTTTGTCGTCGATGATGTCTCCTTCGGGTCCCATTCTGTTTCGTTTGATTGTCCGCCCTTTCTTTTGTCGTCCGAGAGAGATTTTGTTGTTATTGTTGTTGTTTGTTTGTAAAGAAACAGGAAGAAACGGAGAGGGAAAGGAGTCCTATAGTCAGTCGTGAGTATGTCAGGAAAAGGAAAGGAAAAATGAACGAAAAGAACAAAATGTTTGCTAGCCTGTCAGTCAGTCAGTCTGTCTGTCCATCTATCTGTCTGTGTGATAGCGTGTCGGTCTGTCTGCAGAACGATGCCTCCATCCCTCCTGCTGTTCCCATGGAAGAACGAGACGTCACGGGGGCAGCTGCAGCGTTCTGGTGTGCACAGCATCACGCGGAGATTGTGAGGGTTCATGATGTGAAGGTGGGCAGGTGGATCAAGCTAGGCTAGGCGATCTCTTTCTCTCCCTCGTCCTGTCCTTCACTTCTCCTGGCCCACCCCCCTCCGCTGTCTCTCATGTTTTTTCTTTCTTCCGTTCGTCCTTTCCGTCTGCCTGTCTTTCTCCCTTCTTTTGTTCCTTCCTTTCTTCCTCCCTCTCTTTCTTCTTTCCTTCTCTCTCTCTCTCTCTCTCTCTCTCTCTCTCTCTCACACACACACACACACACAGAGTCGCTCGCTCGCCTTTTCCCTTTCTTTTTTTCTTTGCGTCTCTCTGTACTTGCTTGTTTATTTTTTCATTTCTCTGTGTTTGTTCAATTTCGTCAGGCGCTCTTTTGCAGATCATGGTTTTACTTTGATGGACTGCAGTGCAGGGGGTGCTTTAAACATTCTTTTTTCTATCACTTTTTTCTCGTTGTTGCTGATGCAGACCACACGGCTTGGACGCGCATTGGCAGACGGTATGTTTCGAGAAGCAGAAAAGTAAATATAAAATACAAGAAGACCAACATATCGCAAAAGCTGCACCTGATTGTACAGCGCTTCTGTTTAGTGTATTTGATTCAGGATGGAACCGACAAAAGCTCTGGCAAAAGCTGCTACGTAATGGATTAGTAATAGTTTATAATTTTTACCTTTTACTGATACCCTAAAGAAATTCACTTTTCTTATGCTAAATCGGGTGACATCAATCCCTAAAAATTTGATTTTAAATACAATAGTTTGAATACAACCTCTGTAGAATAATTTCTTTCTACATTTCTTTAAAAATTCAATATTAGTACTTTAATTATATTTTTCCTACTATTTTGTTTCATTTCTGCGGCTTAATCGATTTCTGGAGGCTTCATTAAACCTTCTCTTGCATGAAGACTACACGGTCTATACCCTGTTAGCTAGTAGCTAGACTAGCAGATACTAGCAGACTATTATTAAATTGATGATGACTGTAAAGAATATTAAAAAAATAGTTGAAAAGTTGGTAGGATTAGGATTAAGATTTATGTCCGGAAGATTGGCCTCCCGCCCCAATGCCGAATGTCCGACGCTAGGCGACGCACAGTAGTAAAAAAAAAAAAAAAAAATCTGAAAACGTCTATTTTTTTTTTTATTTATTTAAAATTTTATTGTATATCTAAAAAAAAATAAAGGTTAAATGACTAGCTTCAACTAGAGTTTGAATCATATCTAGGATCCCAGTTTCATTTTTAGCTTGGTAGACGCTTAAAAGGATTGACCAAAACTAGCTTCGACTAGAGCTTCGAAATGTATATCGTCCTAGATATCGTCAAAGAGCCAGTCAAAGAACTTCTCCTCTGTCTGCTCTTCTGTCTGCATCCATGCATCCATCCTTCTTGTCACTCTTTGCATAGGAGAAAAGAGAGCCCCCTTTTCCCTTCGCCCGCCCGCTCGCCTTCGTCCCTGTAATCCCCTTTTGCGATGGTCGCTGCATGCAGTGCCATACACGCAGATTTCATTCATTTTTTAATTAGCATGAATGGTGAAACGACGGACCAGGTCACTCCCTCTGTCTCCCTCGTCTCTCACACTCAGTTGGTCCATAACCTAGTCCATCATCCGGTATTCCTCAGAGGAGGGAAGCAAGAAGGACGTCAGATGTGTCTGAGAGAACCACCACAGACGTATGTGTATGTGTGTGCGTCTTTGTGTCTGTGTCTATCTGGAGAACTGTATGAAGATGCTGAAGACGAGGGGGAGAAGGAGGATGAGCAAGGTGATAATACAGATGCAGCGGCCAGCCGTGAAAATGTGTTCAACCAAGAGCACAAGTCGATACCGCATGGGGATGATACTGAAGTGGCTGCAGAATTTATAAGAAAGAAAGGGCGGATGCAAGTCAATGTGAATGGAAAACAAGAAGACATGGTTAGTTTTTTTAACAGACACAGCAAAGAGAAGAGAGAAAAGTCTGGTGACAGTGCAGTTGAACAAGGGAAAAAAAATTGGTTAGTCCGTGTTCAACAAAGTCGATGATGGAATGGTGAAGACACTAGTAGAGATACTAGTAGAAACAAGACAAACGTACAATAACAACTAGGACTAGAACTAGGGTTGAAACTAGGGTTGAAAGATGTTTAAAACTTTGAGTTGAGTAATAAGTTCGCGAGGAAGTTAGTTTAAAAGTACTTCTAAAAGGTGCTCCTCTAGGTGCTCCTAGAGGTGCTCTAGGAAATCCTTCGTAGAAAAAAAGAAAAAAAAAAATCTGGAAAGGTTTTTTTTTTTTTTTTTTTTACCACTGTGCGTCGCCTATAGGTCCGACGTGGGTAGAAAACAAAGTGATATAGAAAAGCTAGTAAAAAAAAATAGAAGGTTCCTAGGATTGAGGTCTCACAAAAAACCTTTTTTCGTTTTTGAATAGGAAAACGTTCACGATCACGAAAAGGATGAAGGAGGACAAAAGCATACTCAATCAATCAATCAATCAATCAATACTAGTAAAAAACAAAAAAAAAAGATAAAAACTCATACAAAATATTCTAGAAAGTATTAGAATTTCAATCTAATTTCTAATATTTGTTGCTAAATGTTTTGTATATAATTGCTAACCAATGTTAGAAATGTTAGAAGAGTCAAATGCGAATCATACAATGCGATCTGCAAGCAACATGCGCATCTGCCTGGTTGGCAAACACAGTCAACAGCACTTCCATCTGATTTCCTACACGTATGCATGGATCACTCAACAGCATGGACACACATGCATGTACCGCATAAGAGAGAGAAACCACTTGCATACCTAGTTGCATACATTCATCGAACGACTTAGATTAGATGACCGGCTCAGACCGAGACACGGGCGCAGAGACACTGACGCCACGGCGGATTCACAAACCTTCGATCGGCCCTCGACACAACAGAACAGAACACGACCACCTCCATTAGGAGCTTGACTTGACTGGTCTTCTTGACAAATTCCCATGGTTTCTTTCCATTCATTCACTGTGTGCTTCCGTGCATCCTCTCTCTCTCTTTTCCTTTTCGACACACGTGACACGTCTTCTCTTTTTCTCAGAAGGAAACCCCGCACAACCCCAGCTCAGAGTACCCCCAGGCCCTTCAATGCGACCAGAATGCACATGCCCTCAATGATCTGACAGGTGATGAAGGAGAGCATGAACCCCAACGCGTGCCCCCCGTACCCAGTCGTGTACCCCACTTGGTGAAGAATTCTCCCAAGCCCGAACACGCACGTGCACACGAACACGGGGAAAGGAAAGACCTGAGAGACCAGGAAGAGCCCCGCAAGAATCACTGCGAAGTTCTCAATCATATGGTGCAGAGATCTCTGAGCACGGTTATATGCTCCCAGGTCACCTCCGTCCGCAAAGATAATGACGTTATTCGCTGCGCCGTCTCCGATGGCCTTGTAGAGGTAGGGGTTGGACCGAAGGTTCTTGGCTTTAGACCCCATGATTTTGTTCTTGTAGACCATGGGGTAGAAGTTCACAAAGGAAACCACACGACTCAGCACGGCGACTGCTGCAAAGGCCCAATGGAGGTCTGCAGCAACGACTGCGCTGATGCGCTCCGTGTACACTGCAGTGGATCCGAAGGCGAAGATTGCATAAGCAATGCCCAAACCAACGAGGACCGGAATGGTATAGAAAAGACCAAAGAAAACCGGATTGAACTTCTTGTCCTTCTCTGGAATGAGGGGAAGCCCATCAGGTCCCGTCTTCAGAGCGTCCTTGTCGGATCCCATCTTTCTTTCTGCCCTTCTTTTCTTTTCTTTTATCGATATAAGTGACTTCCCGTCTCTTCGAGCTCAAGGTGGAAGCGAGTGGTTGCTCTGGACAAACTGTGCGAAGCAAGTTGCTGATTGATTCAAAGGTGAGTCAGGTAGCTGATTGTCTGGCTTCCAGTCGACTGCGACATTGCATGGTCAGATGATGGTCTGGCCGACGAGATTTGTGTTCGCACAATAGCGCCGTCTCGTCTCTATAGCTGTACGCGCGACCTGCATCACCTTGGTGCCCCTCAAAAAAGGATCCGTAAGCAGGAATTAAGCACATGCAGCCTCGCGCGGCCCAGCCGGATCCAAATTATGCGGACTCATTTATTACGTGCATGCATGCATGCGCATTAATTGGGCGGCAATTTGGGCCATGCAGTGCCAAGGAAGCATGTTTGACGATCGATCGAGTCCGTTCCAGAGCACCTCCTTGACTCTATGGCTTCATCTGTCTGTCGGGACTCTTCATCAAAGCCTGCAGTTGCTGCTATCGCTTGATCATCTGAAGATCAGTCTGAGTTTTATCCTTCACTCGTTCCGGCCCACGTATTCTTCTTGCGACAAGCAACCCCCCAATCGATCGATCGAGCAGCCATGGGAAGTTCACCGTCCAGCCTGGTGGAGCAAAAGGGGGAGATGAAGATCTCCTTCAAGTACTGGGGACACTTCAACGACAGCCACGACATGAAACGCATTCAGTACACAGCCTCCGGACAGGTCGTTATGAAGGAGGTGATGCCGGAAGTGTTCAGGGAGAAGGGGTTCAGTGCAGACGAGTGGTTTGCAATGGTCTCAGAGTGGAAGGAGATGTCAGACTCTGCCTTCGGAAGGGGAACGGGCACCTGCGTGTCTCAGCACATTCCTCTGGTCAGTTGATCAAACGCATTCATGGGATGGAATTTGAGGGTGACTGACCTGCAAACTTGCTCTCCCCCCGGTACCCCGGCATTTGTTCCCTTAGAGATGACCTTTAGCTCTTAGATAATAACGTAAAATTTCCGCACATGATTCCATGCTCTTTCCTGGAAAGTTAACTGGTACACGTTTGTCAATTCGCTTCGCAGACCCGGTTTCATAAAGTGTGAGCTCAGAAAGCTGGTAGGTCTCGTCTCCATGATCTATGCGTATCACTCAGTACTGAGCGTGAAAAAATAGTTCTGTTCGACTCCTATGCAACTGAGGAGTTGAATGCTGCTTGATCAGCCTTCATTCTTTTTCTTTTTCTTTGGAGTATTAATATTTATTTGTGCATGCTGAATCATGCAGGTGAGCATCTGCATGTACATCCGCATCAAGAGTGACCAGTTTGAGGCTGACCTGGAGTCCTGGCAGAGGCACTTCAACTCTCAGTACGGCAGTAGAGGAATGACTGTTTCCTTCGAGCACGTGGAGACGGGAAGCAGCAAGCAGTACGTGATGACTTTCAAGAGAACTGATATCTAAAGACGGAAGGAGTATCTGTAACACCCTGAAGAGTGCTGGACAGAATAAATCAAATAAGACACCATGGGGCTCAGTGACAGCAAACCGCAAAGACACAGCAACCCGTTTTGCCATATGACATAAGGCGAATGTCCAGAAAAGGGTTTTTTGAGAAGTTAAAACCCCGACTAACAGTGCGACATCCTTTGCATTTGAAGCCCGCCGAGACGATTGCCTCAGTGCACACAGGGAAAAGAAGAGATGACGTGACGAGCTCTCCGGGGGGGGTCTTGTGTAACTCATTGTTCAAGCGCACTCACTTAGCTTCTGTCCCGCACCTTTGGAAGAACAACAGGGGGGGGGCAAGGAGGAAGCACTTCAGATTATCTTCGAGGGATCTGCCATAGGTCCAAATACCATACCCATCATGCAGCCTCTCCCAAGCAGCGGTCAAGTTGTTTCTCGAATGACCGACTCTGATGTGAGATGAACTGAGGGTTGAATAATAAGCTCGATTGACAGAACAAAATTTTAGGGTTTCGAACCTCCCATCTTACTTCTGCATTAAAAATCTGTCTGTTTCTCAGCTGTCGGTTTTTTGCTTGTCTTTTTGTTTTTTTGTTTCTCTCTGACATGAGCTCTCTTTCTAATTCACTCATTCATTCATTCATTCATTCATTCATTCA
>JAHBMJ010000907.1:0-21149 GCA_018398765.1 Chromera velia | reverse complement strand
CCTCTGTGTGTGTGTGTGTGTGTGTGTATGTGTGTGTGTCTGTGTGTCTGTCTGTTTAATGAAGTCTTAAAAACCATTCATACAATTTTCTAAACTTTACTGACCACTGCCAGTGGAGTGACCAACAACTTGAAGAGAAATATTTTTTGAAAAGCTATAGGACCTTAGACTCTAGGCTTAGAGGTAATCCTAATACTTAATTTACAATAGTTTTAACAGTGTCGCTATAGCAATCATCTAAACAATGTAAGTTTATAAATTTTGAATGAGTTGGTGAGGGCCAGGTGAGCTATAGTTGCTGAGACATGACTCAGACATCTACTTAAATTGACTGTAATGTTGTTTGTAATTTAAATGTTCTTGAAAAGTTCTTCACTAGCTCTAGCACTAACTTAAAAAAAGCTATGCAAATCTTATCATCTTTTTAATCTAATAATTTTTTTACACTTTAATCGTAGCACTTTGCAAAAAAGCTGACATACAACTACTGCCACAGTGTAACTATTAAAAACGTAGTAAAAACGTTATACACTAGGTTAATAATGCAATATTCTTTCATTATAAAGGAACCTATCAATCAATCAATCAATCAATGAATCAATCAATCAGTCAATCAATCAATATACTAGTTAATGTACATAAATGAGTAGAGCACCTTTTTAGTATGAATTATTATATTATTAAATGAATTCCTATCACAGCGTTGCTTTTAAATTACCCCGCTTCTCCTTTTTGAATGATCACTGCTCTGATACATATACCTCTGTTTTACATATTATTAATCGATATGAATTACTGATTCACGGTTGATGTCATCTTAATGACTTATATCATATATATAAATCAGATCAAAATCTGGATAAAAAAGACTGGATATGTACTACCCATATATTGGGTTAAGCTAGCGGTTACAATGGCTACCAGGTTAAGTCGCATCATGAGTAACAATACTGCTCAGACTGTATATGGTTAGGTATATGGTTAGCTGCATCATATAGCCTGTGTCATGGGCTGCCTGGCGCTACCAGCATGGATCTGTATGACACTGTAGATCGACCAGGCAGGCCCATACATACAACGAGACGCTGCGCGCTAGCGCCGTACGATTGATTGCATAAAAGGCACGCGGAATCTTCCTTGCATCTGGCCATATCTGGCTAGTGAGTCAAGGTGTGTGGCCCGAACCGGGATTGAATCGGATTCCCCTTCCCGTTGTTAAATCTGATCTCCTCCTCTAGATGCTATCTCGAGTTTCGACCATGCATTTCACACCTAGATTTTATACTTCTTTGAAGTTGCCGGGACTTCCCAGCATCCTAAAAATGATCATGCATTCCCTGTAGCATCGTGAGCATTAGTTTGAAAATTCTTCTTTGAGAACCTTCTTATAGGTCTAAGCTCACTCACAAAAGGAAGTACTGCCAGGGAGAATGACGATGCCTGATTGTACAGACTTCCTGATAGCCAAACAGATCAACTCAGCATCGGAGTAAACTACCTATATATGTGACCGGCCCTCGTGCATGAGCCACTCTAAGAGAGCTGCTACGGCCCTACTCATTGGTATAATTCCCCCCTCAGGCTGCCGAGCAGATCCGAGCAGGCCCGGCCTCCTGTAGAGCTGGGGAGATAGACACTGTGGGAATTAAGGCAGACAAAAACAGGCTGCATATCAACACATACCACCATCACTCTGGCCAGCAGTGGAGGGGGCGATGGACGGCGATGGATCGACTTGATCTTCCTGGCACTGCCGAAAGACAGGGTCTCGAAGTGTTCTTAGCAGGGCCCCTGGTTTGCATGACCGCTTGTCGGAACAGGGCACATTCTTTCGTCTGTCTTTCTACTGACAGTAGGATACTAGGTAGGGTAACAGATGTTCTTCGAGGTAGTAAGAAAAGAGGGGAGAAGGGGTCCCTCAGGTGTTCTTCTGAATCTGATTTAGCATCAAAAAGTTCTGAAGCACAGTCACTGACAGACGGAGACAATGGTTTTGCTTTATTCCAACAAAACAACTCTGACTCAGAGGTGTACGAGCTGTTATACCATGATCGTGCTATGATGATCGTCCCCCATTCTAATACATCCTCTTTGACTCTGCAATAGGGGGATGAAATGCTTTTAGCATGGTAGGGNGGGGGGGGGGGGGGGCGTAACGCATGGCTTCGCCATGTGGTAGCACAGCCCCCCTTGTGCCACAAAAAAAGGCTGCCATGCGGCACGGCCCTACCGGGCCGTGCAGCGTAGCAGAAAGATTTAAATTTCTCTAGTATGCGTTAGGCTTTCAACTCCTGGCTGGTGGAAGAGGCACTCAATAGCACTCAACTCGACTTAACTGCCCCGCTCTCCTCTTAAAAGTTTATTCCTCTCTCAGTATCTTTTTCAGTATCTACATAATATTGACATTAACCTAGACGTTGACCCGTTAGCAAGAAGAAAAGGGGGGGGCAATATAAGGAAACAATGTTGAGACCGAGTTATGTTATCTAGTATGTTATTTAATGGTCTACCGTATGGCACGGCCCCCCCCCCGTACTATGAGCCCGGACCGCGCTCCGCGCAGCCCGGAGGGGGGGTTCCGTGCAGCTGGCAAGCCAGCCATGCGGACTGGGACTCCCCCCCCCGATATCACCCCCCTATACTCTGTACCTCTCTTAAATTTGTTGCTGCTGCCCAGTAACGTACTGGTATTGTTGCTGTTGCTGAAGTTTTAGGTCCCTTAGGCATACTAGAGGGAGCTCTGAGTCAGCGAGGCATTAGATGAACAAAAGGAGCTAGTCACGCTCTTAATATACACTAGCTTCAACTGGTTGGTGGACAAACCGTACACTGTGTTTGGACAGTGTCAGTGACCCATCCTCTGCATCCACCCACAGCCCTGCAATTCAGCGAAAATTGATGGATAGATTTAGAATCTGCAGTTAAAGATTTTAAATTTTCGATTACTAGTAAATGCTCGTAAGTTCGTATAATGAAAGAAGCCTATTTGATCACCACATGCAGACATACGGATCATAAAGCCATGTAGCATCATTGAAACGCTACTGTATTATGCATACAAGCATAAAAAGAATATCTACTTGCATGCTTTTATCCGCCTCTTATATATGCATGGACGTAGACAGAACGAACGAGAATTGCAGAGAATGGGAGACTTACTCACAGACAGAGGCCTACGTCACAGTGACTATCATCATGCTGAATTATCATGCCGACTGACCTTTTCCCTGTCTGTATCCATCTTACCAGTAAGCCTTCAGGATTCTTCTGTCAGGGTACCGAAGGAGTCTACGGCCGTGTTTCTTACGGTCTCTTATCCTTCACCTGCCCGCCTTCGTATAGTATTACATCAAGTCGGACAAGCATTCAGTTATCATCGACGTATATCTATCTTCCCATTCTATGGTACTAGCCATTTACCCAGTTGTCATCATACTGTCCCCTATTCCGCCCGATTCTGTGAAGAGAGCCTGCCATAACCATTTATGTGACCATTGTTCCTCCATCCATCGTATCTGTTGCTGGACGTAAAATTAACAAGTTTGAATACCAAAGTTATTCCTGCGACCATCGGCCTACTGGCTACTACTGGCCTTCATATACTATCCCATTCATGTATGTGCACTGCCCATATCCTTCTCTCTACTTAATTTTAAAAAAGAAAATGTCTCTCGTAGGTTGCCTAGGCCTGCCCTAGACAGATCAACACACCCTTTCTGCCCGGCATACCCTTCAGGGCCTGTCTATGATATTGGGCAGGAAACGTTTTCCCCCCCTCCATTTCATATGGATATAAAGAAGTGATAAGCAGAATCAACAGACTTAGTCAGTAATATGCGTACCGGTATGTACCGGTGTTTCTTAACAGTGAGATTTGGCTTGTCATCTTCAGAATTTGTCTTCAGTTTTGTTTTTTCTCTCTGTAAATCACTGCCTGCCTAAGGGTATGAGAAGATGTGCACCTGACACACTCAAGGAAGGTAAATGGAAAGGATATTGAGAAATGCAACAGTTTTAATTTGATGATAGTAGATGACAGAGAGTTCCTGTATGTAGCCAACAGATGGATGAATGTACATACAGAAGAAGGCTACAACTATCTCTGCAGGATTCTTTTTACTCCATCTTTCTATATATATGTCCCTATGTTGTTCAATAATGGCTGTCGATATATGGAGGGCTTTTTCCGCGTAGAAGGGGGAGGGGATCAGGGGAGCATGCATGGGAGATTTTTCGTGTGCTCCTGGGGTCTTTTCGATTCCGGGGGGGCCCGGGGGGGGGAGGTGGAGGCCCCTTCATGCATTCCCCTTGCACGTGTGCATGCATGTCAGATCGACTCAGAAATCTGACGTACGCAAGCGTGCGAACGACCCCGGAAAGCGTGAAATCCATCCTAGCTTCTTAATTCGTACACGTACCGCAATGGATAAGTTTCCTCCCAACTTTCCGGAGCCTTTTTTTGGCGACTGCATGCCAAGACCCAGGGCCTCGGTTCTTGTCTAGCTCTGTATATACCCCCGCAACCTGGCTCAAAGGGTAACGCACGCGGGTGAAGCCTGATCGTGACACCCATCTGTCATGCAACGTGCAATGCAACAGCTTCGTGCGAACGATCGCAGAAAGTCTGTGCCAACGGTCGCAGAAAGTTCGAGCGATGCGCATAACTGTATCCGCGAAAACTTCAAGAAACGTGCCCCTCAAGCAACCTGTGTAGGATTAACTCTTTGACGCAAGCATGTAACTCAATTAATTAATTGGCATGCATCTGTATGAAGAAGTAAACTTCAAGAAACGTGCCTCTCAAACAACCTGTACGGGACCAATATTGACGTATGCATGCAACTTATAATTGGCATATATTGACCTAGGCGTGTAATAATAGGATCTTCAATGACAAAAAAGAACTGGTATGGGACAGACTTAGCTGTATGTTCTCCTGTATATCTGGACTAGATAGACGTAACAGGCCTACCAGTAAGTCCAAATTTGCTGTCAATCCTGCATTTGTACATACAGCTAAGCAGCAGCTTTTTGACTGACCTTGCTACGTAGTCTGCGCGGTTCAATCAAGCATTCGTCTGGACATGTAGTGAGAGAATCGAATCTTTAGGCCAGAAGTCCTATGCGAAGATAGACACGCAGATGTTGAATTTCTCTCCACTTTTATCTTTCTTGCTTGAATGATGGCCTGTCTACTTTCATCGTTCTGTCTGTTTGCATGTATGACGGCCTCTCCACAGCCATCTTTCTGTCGATTTGCACGGCGGCCTCTCCACTTCCATCTTTCTGTCTGTTTGCATAAAGGCCTCTCCACTTTCATCGTTCTGTCTGTATGTATGACGGCCTCTCCGCTTTTATCTTTCTGTCTGTTTGCATTACGGCCTCTCCACTTTCATCTTTCTGTCTGTTTGCACGACGGCCTCTCCACTTTCATCGTTCTGTCTGTTTGTACAACGGCCTGTCCACTTTCATATTCCCATCTTTCCTTTTTGTTTGCTTGGTGGGTCTCTACTTTCTTCTGTCATGTTTGCTGGCTCTTAAAGTTTGCGCTTCCGTTTTAATTTCCTGCCGGCGTGTTTGACGACCTCAGAGTCTCTACTTGCGTCGTTCCAGGAGGACCTGTCAACTTGCATGAAAGCTTCTTTGCTTCTATGTTTCTTGCCGGTTTGCATGACGTATTCTCAGCTTCCACCTTTACTGTTTGCTTGCATGACGACTCTCCACTTTTGTGTATCTTGCCGGCTTGCATGACTACTTTCCGCTAGCTTCCACCTTTCCTGCCTGCGTGTTAAAGGCCTCTCCGGTTTCATCAATCTTTCCTGTCGACTTGCATGAAAGCTTTTCCGCTTCCATGTTTCTTGTCACTTTGCCGGACGTCTTTTCAGCTTCCATCTTTCATGTCTGCATGCACGATAACTTTCCACTTTCTTCCACTTTTGTCCGTCTTGCCTGCTTGTATGATGGCTCATGGCGCTTCCATCTTTCCTACCTACGTATATGACGACCTCTCCAGTTTCATCAATCTTTCCTATCTACTAGCCCGTCTACTTGCAGAAAGCCCGCTTCACTTTCATCTTCCTTGTCTTCTTACATAACGACTTTTCAGTCTTCATGTTTCTTGTCTTTTCACGTATATGCTAGCGTATATGACGTCTGCTTCAGTTTCATTTTTCTGGTTTTCTTTTCTGTTTTCATATAGTTGGATGCTAGCTTTTCCTGGACCAAAACAAAAGTTTTTGTCTTTCTCAAATGTGAAAACTAGAATCATTGTGAGGTCCTGAGGGAGGATGAAGTTTAATGAAGTTTATCACAATAAAAAACAACAAAAACTTCATCAGATAATCGAGTCAGATGGAGTTTCTAGTAGAATTTTCAACATATTCACTATAGCAAGACAGTGTAAGTCAACGTTTCTAAAAGTAGGAATTGAATAGGAAAACTGAATTGACTAGGGTCCACTCACACTTAATTGCGGCTGGACATCTAGCTAAGATAAGTTAAGACTACGTATAGAGACAAAAAAAAATTAATTTACATAATTTAAGTTAATTTAAATTATAATTTAAGTACTACTGCAGATAATTTAGCCAATTATGAATCCTTTTATAACGAAGATCGGCCTTTAGAATTAAAAAACAATTTTGGTTATAGCTTAAATTGTTTTGAACTACTAATTTTGAATAGTTGTAGATAGTCGTGCAATATTATAAGAATACACTATATGAAGATAAGGATGCAAACGTTCAACTTCTCTCCACTTTAATTCATGCTTCCTACTTGAATGACGGCCTCTCTACTAAGAGTCTACTTCTATCTTTCTGTTTGTTTGCATGATGGTCTTTCCACTTTTATCTTTCATGCAGACATTCTTTTTGCACGACGGCCCTGAGGCTTTTAGAGGGTTTGGTCGAGACGCTTTTTTGGTGGGCCCCGGCATGCCACTGGAGCCTGTAGAAGTGGCATCCTGCATGCATGCATGCGAGCAGCGTCACGCGCAAGGTTCGTCGTCAGCGCGCGCAAGCTAGGGGGTAGAATGTTTTGCATGTAACTACCCCCCGCTTCGCTTTCCGGGGTCATACTCCGAACGGCTCAGACTCGTGAAAAAAATAAAAAATAAAAAAAAGAAGGAAAACCTCAAGAAGAAAAAACGCAGGAAGAGAAATCAAGAACTGTGAAGTGTCAGTGTCGGGTATGTCGTTGGACCCTGCTGCAACATTTCCGGTGCTGTAATGAAGTCAAGTCGGTAGCTTGTGACTACCCAAGTTCAACGCTGTGACGTGGGTTGGTCGAAAATAACCGATCTCTGTCGACTTCTCTTCTGATCGAAGCTTTCTGAATCATTTGGTGCGCAGACGTTTCTGTCTGAGTCTGCGTTCGGGACAGATGACAGTGGGCGACGAAGGAGAGGTGGCTTCGGGGGTGTCACCCGACGCTGCAGAGGGTAATGGAACGAATTCGTCAAACAGTCTCCAGTCCAGCAACACCGAAGAGACGGAGATGGTCGAAGACGCCTTGTGCCTCTTCTTGCAGCGTCTGAAACTGAACTCTCAGGTTCGTGAGTCAAGTCAATCGCTTCATGTTCGTTCTGTGACGTTGAAAGGTGCCTCTCTGCAATGTCTTCCTGTCTTGTTCTGTGCAACTCATGTGTGGTGGTTCTCCCCCCGTCCTTTCTATTTCCTCACAGACGCTCTCTGGTCTGGCCAGAACGAGGAGCAGCTTCGGGCTGGCCTGGTTGGGCACTTTCCTCTTCACAAAGGTCAGGCCGTCTCTCTATACTCAAGAGCAACTCACTCCTCTTCTCTGTTGATTCCCCGACCTCCTTCTTGAAAAGAAAACGCGAAGCCCTTCCCAGCCCCTCGGGCAGAGCGACGACCCCCGCTTCTTGTCTTCATGGTGTTTCTTTCAGCCAGACTGAAAATTTTCCCCAATCGTCCTCTTCCTTTTACTTTTCTCCCACCTTCTTCCTCGCCTGCGTGCGCCTTTCTGTCGCCCCCGCTTCATTCCTTCCTGTCTGGCTACCTGCCTGTCTGCCCCTTCCAGCCTGTCTGGCAATGAAGGATCGCTTCTGTTCTTTCTCTGTCTCTGAAATCTCTCTGCAGAACAAAGCTCTGGGAAAAGTCAAGATCGAGTTGCCGAATGGAATCGATCTCTCTGGTCGGTCGGTCGGGCAAGAGACGAAAGGACAGGAAGAGAAAAAGGGACAAGGGCAGAGAGGGGTTCTCCACTTTCTCAGGTAGCCTGTTTCATGCTGACTTCCTCCACTGACCTTTTCTCTGTTTTGGTCTGCCTTTCTCCCCCCCCTCCTTTCTCGCTGCTGCACTCTTCTTTCTGATATCCCATGCATGCAGGGACACGCGGCATTTCCCGTGAGAAGATCTATTTGATTTTGGATCACCTTCCGGCTTCCATTGAGGAGATGACACTTGGTACATAGCTTACTCTCTCTCTCTCTGTCTCTCTCTGTCTCTCTCTCTCTCTCTCTCTCTCTCTCTCTCTCTCTCTCTCTGTGTCTCGAAGGTGCATCCTACAGCTAGTCGGCGTTCACGATGGACAGGATTGCAGAATGAAGGAAGTCAATCACTCATGAAGGAAGTGAAGACAGGACCCATTTTTTGAAATGAAACAAGTGGTGCGACCACAAGAGACGCTGCCTGTGTGTGTTTCTGTCTCGATGTCTCCCTCTTCTATTCTGTGTGCAGGTCCGATTGTGTTGAAAGGAGACGCGCTTCCCTTCTTCCTGTGCTTCCTGGACCGACTAGAGGACGCCAGGCAGAGAGGCCAGAGGGTTCTTCGACTGACCAGATTTGCCGCTGCAGGTCAGTGCACCTAATGGTTTGGTGCGGTGTATACGTAGGCATTTGATATTCGTGTGCTTGTATCAGGTTGCCACCGGGAGGGACGTCCTTGAGATTGAAGAATGAAACCAAAAGCCAACAAAAGGAAGGAAGGAAGGAAGGAAGGAAGAAAAGGATCAAGAGGACGGGGATGCGTGCGTCAGTGTGAAGGGGGGTAAAGAGGAGAAGGCTACGCACGAGGGATTGAATGGCGAGAAATTGTGCAAGGGTAAGAAGAGGAGGAGCGGGCACTGAAGTCAGAAGAAAGGGCCAGTAAGCAAGGAAAGAGACCTGTTGGTTTCCTTGCCTGGTCGACTTCTCTTTCTTTCTTTCTTTCTTTCTTTCTTTTTTTCTTTCTTTCTTTCTTTCTTTCTTTCTTTCTTTCTTTCTTTCTTTCTCCTTTCTTTCTTTCTTTCTTTCTTTCTTTCTTTCTTTTCTTTTTTTCTTTTTTTCTTTCTTTCTTTCTTTCTTTCCTTCTTTCTTTTTTTTTCTTTTTTTTTTCTTTTTTTTCTTTTTTTCCCTTTTTCTCTTTTTCTTTCTTTCTTTCTTTCTTTCTTTCTTTCTTTCTTTCTTTCTTCTTTCTTTCTTTCTTTCTTTCTTTCTTTCTTTTCTTTTTTTCTTTCTTTCTTTCTTTCTTTCTTTCTTTCTTTTCTTCCTTTCTTCCTTTCTTTTTTTTTTTTCTTTTTTTTTTTTTCTTTTTTTTTTCTTTTTTTCCCTTTTTCTCTCTTTCTTTCTTTCTTTCTTTCTTTCTTTCTTTCTTTCTTTCTCTTTCTTTCTTTCTTTCTTTCTTTCTTTCTTTCTTTCTTTCTTTCTTTTCTTTCTTTTTTCGTTCTTTCTTTCTTTCTTTCTTTCTTTCTTTCTTTTCTTCCTTCCTTTCTTTCTTTCTTTCTTTCTTTCTTTCTCTTTCTTTCTTTCTTTCTTTCTTTCTCTTTCTTTCTTTTCTTTCTTTTTTCGTTCTTTCTTTCTTACTTTTCTTTTTTTCTTTCTTTCTTACTTTTCTTTTTTTCTTTCTTTCTTTCTTTCTTTCTTTCTTTCTTTCTTTCTTTCCTTCTTTCTTTCTTTCTTTCTTTCTTTTCTTTCTTTCTCCTTTCTTTCTTTCTTTCTTTCTTTCTTTCTTTCTGCCTGCCTGCCTGCCTGCCTGCCTCCTCGGTCCACAGAGGGAGACCTTGGGGGGTCCAATGGAAAACCTCCCAGCTGTTTCTCTCTGCATAGTCTAGCTGTGTATCGCTCAATCCCCCCCAAGGAACGAATTGTGCATGTTTTGTGTTCCCTGTTCGACCTCTCTGCAGAGAATTCCGTGGGGCCTCATGAGGCCTCCCAGATCCTTCGTCAACTGGTGCCCTTTCTCCAAAGCCTCTCGTTGAAAGGTCAGGGAGACATTCAGTCAGTCCGTCAGTCAGTCGCTCAGTCAGTCAATAAGTCAGTCAGTCAGTCAGTCGCTCAGTCAGTCAGTCAGTCAGTCAGTCGGTCAGGTCAGTCAGTCAGTCAGTCAGTCAGTCAGTCAGTCAGTCAGTCGCTCAGTCAGTCAGTCAGTCAGTCAGTCAGTCAGTCGCTCAGTCAGTCGCGCAGTCAGTCGCTCAGTCAGTCAGTCAGTCAGTCAATAAGTCAGTCAGTCAGTCGCTCAGTCAGTCAGTCAGTCAGTCAGCCAGCCAATGTACAAAGGGCGCGAGGGAAAGAGACGGCTGTGGCGTGCTTGGCTGGGCACAACCTCTAAGTGTCGATTGTGTGATGAAAAGCAAAGGCAAGACTGCGTGGAAGGGGCACGCAGGGAAGTGGACGTTTTGGGCCTCCTCATTGTGTTTTCCTTCCGCCCTTTTCTCTCTCAGGCGATCTGGAGTAATTGTTGACCTTCCTTGACTTTCCTTCCTTCTGTGAGTGTGCAGGCAATGCTGTAGGCCTCGAGGGTATCCGCACCTTTGCAGAAGAGATCAGAGCCGGCAGGGCTGCCTTTCTGAAGTCTCTGGATCTTGAGAAGACTGGCCTGGTGAAGGACAGGTTGGAGACGTTCTGTGAGGCCCTCAAGGAGAAGCCTCTCGCAGTCCTGGAGACACTCAACTTGTCAGGGAATAAACTGAAAGAGGCCGACATGCGGTCGTTGTGCTCGATACTATCTGTCGCGTGTCTCCCAAGCCTCCGTGAGCTTGCTTTGTCGAATTGTGAGTTCGTGGGGGGCATGGAAAAACTTGCCGAAAATGTAGGAGAAGGTCATTTACCGAAACTCGAAACCCTCGACCTGTCAGGCAACGGTTGGGACTCTCGTGGTCATTTGGGATGGACCTGGAGGGGATTTGATCCTGCCCCGGTGGGTCGGTCCCTGCGTAGAGAGGCCGTGCCGTGTTTGAAAAAACTGAACTTGATGACAGACAAACCCCTGACAGATCGGGAGGGAGTGGCGGGCTTCCTGGCTGCACTCCGCACTCCTGAGTGCCAACCATTGGAGCATGTGGGCCTTAATTTAGAGTCTGTGAGAGATGAAGATTTGAGAGGTTTGGGGGCGGGGTTGTATCCTGCCATCCGCATTCTGTTGCTTGAATTAGATCCTCGCAGTCTCGCCATGTTTCTTCGGGGTGTCGTGCATACCCCAGAGGAAGGGGAGACGGAGACGCAGACGGAATGGTATGAGTTGAAGTTGGACACTCTGGATCTGATCGTGGAGTTTGGGTATGGGGGGGTGTATGGGGGTGAACCCTTGATAGATGAATGGCTGTGGCTGTTTGCCGAGGCGCTCGAAAAGGGGCGTTTGAGCTCTTTGCGTCAAATCAAAATGTGGGGAAACAGAAGAGTGCTCCTAGGTCACCATCATCACCACCATCATCATGTTCTTGAAGACAACTTGAAAGAGGGAAAAGCGGGTTTTTTCTCCTCCCTCAGCCTCACGCAGTTGCCCCGTCTGACCAAACTATCCCTGACTTACATGCGGCTTTCTGATTTTGACATGAGCCTCCTGGGAGAGGCCGTGCGAGTTGGCAGTCTGCCGAGTCTGAAGTACCTTGAGTTGCGTGAGAATATTGGCCTGGGGGTGGGGGGAGAAGAGGGGGCAGAGGGGATTGGCAGAGTGGGCATAAACGCGTTAATGAAGGGAGTTGTTGAGAGTGAGGATGGGTTGCCTATGCTTGAGAGGCTCGACCTCTGTCGTACTAGAGCGGGGGAGGGGGGGGCGTCTCTATGGACAGCTCTGTTGTCTGGAAAGCTTCCGAGGCTCTCGAGAATTGACTTGTCGTATGCTGGCATGAATGCAGAGGCTGTGACAGGACTTGCAGACGCTGTAAGATCAGGAGGGCTAGTTGAGGTCTCCATTCTTGATCTGAGGGAAAATGGAGGTGTAGGAAATGGCGTCTGGGACACATTCATGCATGCGATTGCAGAGAGTGAGGCAGGGCTCCCCAGACTCCGGACTCTCGGTCTTCCGTATGTTTTGGCAATTGAGGGTGGGGGGGCGATCGCGACTGCACTAGGTTCAGGAAAGCTGCCCGCATTAGAGGAATTGGAGACGTTGCCTCTCGCCTTCCGTCTCGATGAGCAGGGGTTGCAGTGTCTGGCTGACGCTGTTAGGACAGGAAGGTTTCCCCCTCGGTTGAGGGGTGTATCCTTCAACCTGTGCGAGCATCTGCCGAGAATCAACCTCGATCCGCTGTTAGTTGCAATAGCGGAAAGCGAGAAGGGATTGCCTCCATGCGTGAGAGCGCTTAATTTGAGGGGTGGGCATTTGGGGGAGGGTTCCCTTGCAGCACTTCAGGGGAGCACGTTTGCAGGCAAGCTTTCTGACTTGCAGTGTTTGGATTTTCATGATTGCTTGTCGAATGCAGGATTGACTGATGAGACCATTCGTTCTCTTGCAGCAGCAGTGAGAGTGGGTGCACTTGCTGGTCTTTCCTCTCTTGATTTGAGTGAGAATGGGGACGTGGGGGCAGCAGCATGGCGGGATTTCATGCAAGCCATTGCAGAGAGTAAAGGAGGGCTTCCGAGATTGAGGACTTTGATGCTAGAGAACACACATGCAGAAGAAGAGGGGGGTGCGCTTGTGACTGCGCTAGGCTCGGGCAATCTGCCGAATCTTGAATCCCTACTTCCGTACTCTCTGCGTGTTGCCAGAGAGGGGGCAAGGGCGTTTGCAGAGGCTCTTCGGACTGGGAAGTTTCCTTGCCATCTGCAGAACCTCTCCGTGTCTGTGTGTGGGGAGCTGGACCCTCTCGTTTTCGCCATTGCCGAAAGCGACGTCGGGCTTCCTTCTTGCATCTCTTCTTTGAAGTTGAGGGGGGGGCGCCTTGGGGTGGAGGCGCTAGCCGCTCTTGCAGCGAGTCGAAAAGCGGGTCGTCCCGAGGTGCATGTCACTTGTGTTGGGGAGAAACTGACGGCATTGAAAGATTTGGACTTGTCGTCTTGCGAGATAGACGATCAGAGTTTGCAAAGGCTGGGGGAGGTTTTTGCTGTGCACACGTGTCCCGACTTGAGGTCTTTGTGCCTCGACGGAAACAAATTTACTGCAGAGGGATTTTCAGCGTTTGTTGACGCCCTCAAGTACGAGTCCCTCTCGAGGATCCATCACCTGTCACTGTCACAAGAGAATTCTGATGCTTCTTTCACAGCAGCGGTCAAAAAAATACTCCAGCGTGCACGGAACGAAAGAAAACTGCTACGAGGGCTGAAATCAGCAATTTTTTAAATCCAATGAAGAATCGATCAGACTTCTACTATAGTATACCACTACGAACACATCGGTTAATATCGGCTAAATATGTCAACTTGTAGTAAAGCGTCCTATAATAACTTCTAAATCGTTTAAATGTCCGATTAAGAGATTAATATAACTTTTGAATGGCTTCAAACACATTAAATTCGGAGATCTCAACCCATATAGACCCATATATATAGCTCTAAACCTACTTCTAAACCGTCTCCATCATTACCCATCATGTATTAATTAAAATTACAAGCTAATCATAATATTTGTTTTGTTAAGTTAATGAAGCATATTAGATAAATTGAATATATATAGGATGAATCGGAATTCGAAGTTTATCGACTTGGAAGAAGGCTAATAAAGATGTTTTCATATTTTCTCAAAAAATTGGCTTCTATATATAATTTATAACAGCTGGTTTCAAGAAAAATAATGAGAAATGCAGATCGAATCACTCACATCATGCTTATATAAGCACATGTTCTCACTTTTATGATAAGTCACGAGTTATAAGTGGCCGTCAGTTTGCTGATCTGCTTTGTGGCTCTAGGCGATGCACAGTGGTAAAAAAAAAAAAAAATAGACCTTTCCAGATTTTTTTTTTTTTTCTTTTTTTCTACGAAGGATTTCCTAGAGCACCTCTAGGAGCACCTAGAAGAGCACCTTTTAGAAGTACTTTTAAACCAACTTCCTCGCGAACTTATTACTCAACTCAAAGTTTTAAACATCTTTCAACCCTAGTTTCAACCCTAGTTCTAGTCCTAGTTGTTATTCTACGTTTGTTTCTACTAGTATCTCTACTAGTGTCTTCACCATTCCAGATAGAGGGAGACAGAGGGAGTGACCCAGTCCGTCGTTTCACCATTCATGCTAATTGAAAAATGAATGAAGTCTGCGTGTATGGCACTGCACGCAGCGACCATCGCAAAAGGGGATTATAAGGACAAAGGCGAGCGGGCGGGCGAAGGGAAAAGGGGGCTTTCTTTTGTCCTATGTAAAGAGTGACAAGAAGGATGGATGCATGGATGCAGACAGAAGAGCAGACAGAGGAGAAGTTCTTTGACTGGCTCTTTGACGATATCTAGGACGATATACATTTCGAAGCTCTAGTCGAAACTAGTTTTGGTCAATCCTTTTAAGCATCTACCAAGCTAAAAGTGAAACTGGGATCCTAGATATGATTCAAACTCTAGTTGAAGCTAGTCATTTAACCTTTATTTTTTTTTACATTTACAATAAAATTTTAAATAATAAAAAAAAAAAGAATAGACGTTTTCAGATTTTTTTTTATTTTTTTTTACCACTGTGCGTCGCCTAGTTGTGGCTTCCATGATAGGCTACATTAAGGAATTGAAATGGTGAAATCAAGCGGGTATTCACTGGGAAAATTGGATGCGCTGACCCCACGATTGACAGCAAGGTTGAGGTTCTTCAAAAACACCAGGCGGCCGCTCTTGAGAAACTCGCCCAGGGCGTTTCCTCCCTCACCGGTGATCCCGTTGAACCCCAAGTTGATATCTTCCAACGGAGGCGGCTCCCTCAAACGCCAGGTTTGCGTCAGAAACTCCACCCCATCATCCCCTAGCTCGCACATTCTCATATTGAGATGGCGCAAGGCAGGCAGCTTATCCTTTACCAACACAACTGCAATCGACAGTCCCCCCGTTGGCTTTAACGCAGTACCTTCAAGGTTAAGTTTTCGCAGAGAGACCAGCTTACCTAGTGCCAGACCCATCGATAGAGAACGCACCGCTGCCCCACCCAACGTCCCCGACACACGCAACTCTTCCAATCTCGACAAGGCATCCGTTTCAAGAGCCCTGCACATACCGGCATGAGGATTACTCTCCATGATCCCCTCTTGGGACGAACACCGGAAGCTCAGTTGACGCAACGAAGCAGCGCTGCGAGATGAGAGCATGCGTCTGAGGCAGTCAAGGCCTGCTTGTCCTGTCCACTCCGCATTGAACGACAGCTTTTCGAGAGACGGGCATTTGCCTGAGACCATCAGATTCTCAAGACACTGCGCGCCGACGTCACACATGGGCGGACTTTGAGACGGTGCCCCCCCTAGATCCAGTGTACGGAGACAAGAGAAACTTCCGTTACCCTCCGCAAGCCCTCTCAAAAACATAGAAAGTGCCGCTTTCTGCATCTCCCGGTTCCCCCCGAAAACCTGCCGTGCGTCCATCACAAGTTCACAGAAGGACAGAAGGTTCGAGACCGAATCAGACAGAGCCTTGCCTAGTGAACACGCTGCTGCTGAAAAGAAGCTCAGCTTTCTACAACATTTCAACTTTCGAAGACCTGGAATCTTTCCGGAGCGAATCAAAGTAGCAAGACTCATCAAAGCCGTATTTCTCTCCGCAATTTCAGCTCCTTCTTCATCTTCGTCTATCAGATTCTCCTGTCCGTCTCCACCCCCTGGAACCTCTACATTTCCACCTTCATCCCCATCTGCTTCTCCCTCTCCATTTTCAGGTTGTCCTACATTTCCCTCTCCACCTCCCCCCCCCTCTACACCCTCTGCTTCCTGAGGCTGCTCAACGGCCCCTTCCCCCTCTCCATTTTCGGGTTGAACTTCGGCACCCTCACCCTCAGGCTGCTGCCCCCCCTCTGCACCCTGTCCGTGTCCCTCCTCTGCTTCTCCTCCACCTTCAACCGCCGCATCCCCCTCTCCCTCCCCTTCCCCCTCCTCTTGGTCTTCTCCTTCTCCTTCGGCTGCCACTGCTACTGCGGCTGCGGCTGGAGGTGCTGCAAATTGCGGTATAGCAATGACAAGAAAGGGGGGGAGGCCCAGTGGGAGGCCCCCGTCGCCTTCGTGATCGCTGTCCACCCCCATGGTCTTCCAGAGGACAAAATCGACAGCCAGATTGGGAGGCAGACTGCCAACAGACAGACCCTCACAGAAAGAGTTCAGGCTGCCGTCACACTGCATTTCAACTTCAAGAAAACGAAGCGACGGGGGGCCCTTGCCGCTGCTCAGTACTTCCCCAAGGGCTTTGCACCCTTCCCCCCCCATGCAAGCCACTTTGAGAGACAGAGTTTCAAGACACAGAAATCCACCCACAGACCGTCCCAATCCCTCGGCCACCCCCCTCAATCCCCGGTCTCCATCCGTCTCCTTCCAACGCAGGGACATCCTCTTCAGAGCATTCAGACTCACCCCCCCACTCCCCAATGCCTCCCCAAGTGCAAAAAGAGCCTCCCCCCCCACACGCGACAACAAAAAATCCAACACCAAGCTCTCAAGCAAACAGAGTTTCCCCTCTCTAAACCCATCTGCCAGTGCAACCACCCCCTCATCAATACTCGCACCTACAGGGCTCTTTCCAGTCTCTAAATGGAGACTCTTCAAAAACCCAGAACGGAAACTTCCAACCAGACTTCGACACAGAGGGGCAACATTTTGATCAGACATTTCATTTCTACTCACAAGTTTCAACTCTCTCACTTTGTTCAACCTGCCTGAACCAAAGGCCGTTGCCAGGGCGGCTGTACCAGCAGACGCTGGCTGATCTGCATCTAGGCCCTCCATCCCAAACAAGCCCGCAAGCCACGATCGATGGAAACCAGAAAACTCAAAAACTTCAAGCTCGGGGCTCTCAGCTGTACCCAGAGCCAGTCCGAGCGCGGCGGTCGCATTTGGCCCGAAGTCTGTTTCCAACATTTTCAAAATGCGGAGACTTGGAAACCGGGAGGCTTGAACGGCAGCCGCGAACGCAGTCGCTGCCTGCTCACCAAGACGATCGTCACTCAAGTCTAACTCCTCCAATTGAGAAGCCTTCTCAACCGCAGTCATGAATTCGGTGAATGGAATGAAGTCACGATGCCCATGAGCGTCTCTGGTCAGTCTGTTGCGATCCAGCAGAAGGACTCTCAACTCAGGCAACGCAGATTCACCAACCGCAGCTGCGAATTCCTTCAACCCCCCCGCGGTCATGTCGTTCTTTCCCAGGTCCAACAATCGCAAGGAGGTCGTCCTCTTGGCCTTAAAGGCTTTTCCCAAGGCGCATATGCCGTCTTTCTTTGCGCGTGTGTTTCTCAATTTGAGTGTATGGAGAGACAACGGGGCCCTCGAGGTCTCCAACCCCCGAGACAACGCCATGACGCCCAGAGAACCCAGAGGGTTCTCACTCACGTCAAGAACCTCCAACGTAGACAGATCTCGACAGGTCAGGAGAGACCCGAAAGTCTCCATGGGGCCACTCCTCAAGCAGTTCTCTGCAGGAGGACAGCGAGAATAAAGGGAGAAGAGGAGAAGAGAAGATTCATCTTTTTGAGGAGGATCAAGAGGACAACTCTGAGGGCATTCAAATCCCTTGATTGATTGAAGAGGAAAAGGCGAATGGCAAGGAAAATCACCAAAAGGTATTCAGCAAGGAACGAAGAGAACGGTGACCTTTCTGACCAAGGGACACCTTTTCCTTTCCATCCTTCGTCTCATGGCATCGGAGGAGTCAATGTAAGCAGCCATCTACAGCCATCTACACACACACACACGCACACACGCTCACACTCACACGCACACACACACACACACACACAGATACACACACACACACACACACACACACACGGACGGATACACACACACACGGATACACACTCACACTCGCACACACACACACGGATACACACGCACGCACACACACACACACACACACACACACACACACAAAGGATACACACGCACACACACACACACGCACACACACACACGGATACACACACACACACTCACACGCACACACACACGGATACACACGGATACACACGGATACACACACACACACACACACACACACACGGAGAGAGAGAGAGAGAGAGAGAGAGAGAGAGAGAGGCCCAAACCCACCGCTGAGGTCAACCTTTTGGAGCACACCAAGCAGCGACTGGAACAAAATCTCGGAAGCATCCCGGTCAAGCAACATGCAGCCTGCATACAAAGAAAGAGAACAAGAAATGCTCAGTGAGAGAGGAATGCATGAATCCTGCACATGAGATTCCTTCCGACAGATCACCCCCCCTCCTTGGAGAGAGAGATCCCTGCCTGCCGGGCAGTGGGTTGAGTTGAGGGAACAGAGAGACCCAGCGAGCGAGATGCATACAGATGGTTATTGAGAAAAGAATCCGACGTGAGTAGAAGGTGGATGGGAAACAACCAGATAATTTGACACCCAGTTGAACGTGGAGACGCTTCAAAGGGAACACCGGGTGGGTGGGTGCAGGACAACAGATGGGGAGGGAAGAGAGGTGCTTTGTACTAAACGAAGGACAGGTAAGGTAAAAGAAGGATGTCGGTGTTTTCCTGTGCATCCATCCTATCTGGCCGACCTTTCAACATGAGGTTCTTCAGTGAGATCACGAGTCTGGGATCCGGGGGTCCCTGTCTTCTCCGGAGGCGCTGTAGGAGACGGACAACGACTGGGAGAAGGGGGCTTGTGCAGACGCGCTGACCTGTAGGGAGGAAGGAAGGAAAAGAGCAGACAGGAGAGGAGGTAAAGAGTCATTCTACGCAGTTAGAGGGATGCATATTCACATTATTTGCCCCCCCCCCTGTCCGTCTCTCTCCTCGACTTCTTCCGAGACGGCTTCTTTTTTCCTTCCTCCTGACCTCCCACGAGAGTCTCCAGAGGGCCTACCCCCGTAGGGAGGGAGGACAGGAGGACACTCAGCTTGCCTGGGCCCAGAGAAAAACCTGCACGCACAGGAAGGAAGGTGGGAGAGTTCTCTCACATAACCACGAAGGTGTGCATAACTTCTTAATAAATCGGTCTTTTGCGTCATTTTGACGGACTGGTGTGCCAGCGAGAATGTGAAGTCTGCTCCGGGTGTTCGGCTTCACTCCAGGACCCCTCAATTTAACTGACTCGTCGGCGGCGCCACCGAAAGACTTCAATTTGCCCCCCCATCTCACGCTGTGACTCTGTCCTGAAAAAAGAAAGCTACGCAGCCGAAGAAATCGACTTTTATGCGATAGAAGAACAGAAACAAAAGAAACCCTTGTCATCGATCTTCTGAGCAAGATCCTGCAACCTCCCTCCTTATTGTCTCCTCAAACTTACCTGAAAGGTCTAGGGTCGGAAAGGGCAACTGGGAGCGCTTCTGCACAACCAAGCAGACAAAATCATACACCAGCTGTTTGCTTTGTAAGAATCAGTTTTTGAAATTTGTATTCCTCATTGCCAAAACCTGAAGACCCTAAAGAGACACAAGAAGGGAAAAGATTCCAACCGAAGAAGATTGGACAGGGCCGTAGTCACTCCTCCAAAGCAGACGCAGGTCTCAATTTACTAAAAGAGGAGAGCTACAAGACTGCACAAGTGACTGACGGACCGTTTTGATGAAGTGCAACACAACCCAGACCAAGCCGAAGCTGTCCTTTTGGGAGGCTAGCTGCAGTAGGGGCAGGAGCAGGGCGGGAGACACTTAAAAAGACGGATGCGATCGACGCAAACAGGGACGCAGGGACGGAAGGGCGGACCTGGAGATAGGATTCCGTCTCAACCCGCTCCCCTTCCTCTCATTTCCTTCTGAAAGGCTAGAAGGAGAGATCAGAAAGAGGTTGGGGAGAGGGGGGAGAAAGAGAGATAGGACGGGAGGGGGGAAGGAACAGGACACGGGGCGGGTGGGATGGGGGGGACAAAGACCGGCACTTCTGCTCCAAAAGCGACGCAAGACCCGCAGAGCACGTGCAGACAAGAATTGCTGCGCT
Source organism: Chromera velia (assembly GCA_018398765.1). NCBI lineage: Eukaryota > Chromeraceae > Chromera > Chromera velia. The sequence continues at coordinate 916 of JAHBMJ010000907.1, read as the reverse complement.
GGAGAATTTTCCACTAACCTCTGGAGGAAGATAAGCATGACAAAAGAGAGCAGAGAGCGCTGCAATGCCCTTTTTGTGCAAAAAGTCGTTTTCTGAAGCTGATTCGAGACCTTGTGTGCCTGCAGATATTCCATCAGGGAGAGAAGGGAGAGAATTCAGGAAAGCCGTCTCATACCGGGCAGCTTTCTGGCTCTGTCACAAAAGACACCCGCACGCACACATATATATACACCAAGAGAGGGAGGGTGTGTGTGAGAGAGAGGGAGGCGGGGCGGACGAGAGTGCGAAAGTGAGCGCACCTGCCAAGGAGAGTTTAGAATCGCCAGTGAGACTGGGTTTCTTTTGTGGGTGCATATTGCTGCCGTCGGTGGAGTCAATGCCACTTGACGTTCACTTGACGGGTGGGTCCGTTCCGATCGGTCGAGGATGAAGTAAGTGTACGACGCACTTGACTTCTTTCGTGTTGTGGCGGGCAACACAGTGTCTGGCAGGTATGAGGCGCAATTAAAAGGTCAAATAGAATCAATTCCAGGTGGTGAATTTTTCAGCCGCGAGTCGGAGTCAAGGAAGAGGGCTGAATGACGACGCTGGCAAGTGCTATGCTGGCAGAAGAGAGGTCTGAGATGACTGCAGGGTGGACGATTGTAAACAGAATGGTATGGCCATGGTATGGCCACAGAAATCTCCACATCTCGGTCTGACATATGTCTGATCATGTCATCATGTCTGCCATGCAGTGTCGCGCGATTCGCGCGCGCGCGCGGAAAACGATTGACATGCATATTAATTAGGGGGCATATATATGCATCCATGCATCTGACGCAAGCAAGCTTGCGAACGGCCCCGGAAAGCAAGAAAAATGAGAAGTGACACGATTGACGCACGCCGGCCAGTCAGTCGCGCCGCTTCCCCCCCC
>JAHBMJ010000906.1:0-38973 GCA_018398765.1 Chromera velia | reverse complement strand
GGGACACTCCAAGGGATTCCCTTCACCGTCTGCGCACACAGGGCCGTAGGGGGCGAATGGGCGGCAAGCGCCGGAGACGCAACGAGAATGAGGAAGGCAGTGCAAGCGATGATGCGAGCGACTGACCTTTTTTCTCGAGGTCTCCGCCTGGGGAAAAGTGTAGTGATTCGACTTGTCTGGGCCTGCCGATGCCCGGTTGCTGCCTCAAGACATAGTTGGAGGCCCTCCTCAATGGTCATGGACATTCGTGCGAGGACGATCCATCCGAGTGCGGTGGCGTGGGTGCAAGCTTCCCATCCTCTTGCCAGAACGACAGCACACAGAGGAATGATAAGGATGGAAAAAAGGAGTTGCAAGAAAAGAAATGCCAGGAAGAAAGGAGAGACGAGGTAGCGATAAATGATCTCCTCCGTTCTCCGTTCTCCCAGCTCCAGAAGTCGAATCAATTCATCTTTGTCTGTGAGGAGACGGAAGGCTGGTTTTACGAATTCCAGCACCCGATCTCTCCATCTTTCATAAACTAAGAAAACCTTCAGCTCAACCGTGTCCTTTGTCCCGTGTCGGTGTGAACAGAGAACTCGTTGTGTGGAGCAGACAGCTTTGCACGTGAGGAGTTGTAGCCATCTCCGCAAGAAAAACTCCACAGGTTGCCTCCTTGGCCATAAAAGATATTTACACAGCAGGAGGCAGGAGACGGCCAGGTGGTTGATGGACAGGAATGGGGACAAGACCGTCACCTAATCCGGCGGTGTGAGAGCCCACAACCAGGCGGCGAGAAGGATGAACCACACAGTGGCCGGCAGTTTGCTCTTTCCTCCATCTCGCTTGGGAATTGGACTATCTCACAGAGCCGTCTCCTTTCGGCAGTTGACAATCTGAGAACTCAGCCATTTCTGGGCCGTTTTTTTGTGTTATATTCTTTTTTTGGTTCTAAAGGCCTTTTGTACTCGGTGACGCACCTATTCTATAAGATTCAGCTGCAAAGGCTCTGGGCCGGCCGATCTCCCGCGCGCGCGGCCGTCCAACGCGGGCCGCCATTCCCTCAAGCCTCGATCGCGATCGATCAACTCAACATGCAATTCCGACCTCGGCCTACCTCGGCCGTTTTTTGGAAACGAGACGGGATCGAACACAATCGAAGTCACAGTAATGAGCGGCTCGACAGGTGACGTGGAGAGTGTCAAAAGACCACGAATAGCCCGCCGGTTTCCTTTTTCTTCCTGTGATCCTGCTCCTACAATTGTTGGGCAGAGAGAATGAGCGAAGAAGGAGAAACCGAAAAGCACCTGTTCCCCACGCGGAGACAGCGCCGAGAAACAAAGCGGGATGAGAAGCTGGACAAGCTTCGGGGAGTGTTTGAGAGGCCGGAAGACCTAGATGATGTTCTTGCGGGAAGTCGCCCTATGGGTGAGTTCCTGGTCACACGAACTGTGGATGAAGAAGAGACAAACGGAAAACACAAATGCACTTGGAGTATAGTCGGGGTCCCAAAAGAGTGTGAATTCGTTCACAAACACTCTAAAGACCAAACAGTCTACTCGTTTATCCTGAAAACCCAGGCAGATCTTCAGAACGCGAAAATCCACAGCAAACTTGATAAGGCAAAAGATGACTACTGGAAACTCCGGAGAAAAGTGGAAGAGTATTCAGAGCTCTCCAGACCAGTCGAGCCATCCGAGCTGAAGACCCTCCTCGACCCAGAAGCTCTCAATGAAATGTACAAACAGGAAGGGGGTTCTGGGGGGAGTCGTCTTTGTCGTCCGGGAGAGGGGAGGGGGAGGAGATCTCGGAGGGGCGGGAGGGCCGGGGATAGCATTCCAAGAAGTTCCCACCCACAGCCCGAACCCATGTCAGCGCATCCCTTTCCCACCCCACCCCAGACTGACTACGGCCCTGGTGGAGTGGCGCCACCCAGTTACCGGGAGCCGGTGCCACCGGTGCACCCTGCTGCTGCCTCATCTAGTAGTGGTATAAGGGCAGGGGCCCCCGGAGTCCCGGGGCCGTCAGCTCCGCGTAGTGGGCCGTCTCCAGCATATGCGCCAGACTACCCCTCTTACACCCCCTCCGCAGCAGCCAGGGCGTTCCCGCCCCCCTCGTCTAGCTTCACTGAGCGCTTCCCACCACCACAACAACAGAGAGCCCCACCAGGCCAGGGGGATTTTGGTTCTCCCCCTGGGTTCTTTCAGGACTCCTCGATTCCTGCTGGAGGTCCCACCGAAAGAGGGGGGGTGGGTGGGGCTGCTGCTGCGGCAGCAGAGATAGGGTTTGGGCGAAATATGGGGCGAGGGAGTTTCCTTGAGGGGACAGCCGGTGCCCGTGAGAATATCCAGGGTACGGAGTGCGACGAAGTCCTGCTAGCGAGGGAGGGGAACTCAGGAAGGGGGGGGTCTTTGACAGGAGTTTCGCAGGAAATTTCGTTCGCGCCTGGTCAGCTGATTCGTGTGACATGGAAGCACCCGAGTGGGTGGTGGTACGGCAGTGTGGAGGGGCCAGGGGGCCCTTACGGCACCTCGCCTGTGGGTTGGTTTCCGGCCTACAAGGTGGCGCCGTGAAAGGCTTCCGGTGCCGCGTGAAAAGGAAAGGGTTTAAAGAGGAGAGGGGGAGGGAGAGAGAGACGCGTGCATGGAATGACGGGGCCGGCCGGGGGTCCCAATCTGACGAGCATAGCTTGTCTGCTTGCTGCAAACCTTCTGCAGAGATGCGATGCGCGTTTGGGCACTACAATAGTGCATGCAGGAGGGCGCCGCAGAGACGTGTGGTAACAGACGATTTTAGCTGCTTACTGCCGATTCTTCTTCTTGCTCTGTCCCCTTTTATCTTTCTGTAACTTGTTTGTTCTGCCCGCCATGCTTTTTGTACTTCTTGTTGAGAAAAAAACATCCATCCTTGTCAGTCAGAAAGGGAAGTATGTAGGCAGGCAGGCAGGCAAGCAGCCAAGGGGATCGGCCGAAGTTCCAAACGGGGGGAAACATCGGTCGATCGATTGATTAGCAGAGACTCCTCTTTCTTTGTTTCTTTCTTTGTGTTGTTCTTTCCTTTCTAGCTCGTTGGTTCGTTCCTTAATGCCTTTCTTCCTCGCTTTTCCGCTGTCTGTCAGTCAAGACTCAAGAGAGAATCTGATGATGGATGCATGATCGGTGAGGTGCGGAGAAGCTAGGGAACGTGAGACCTGGTTTGGCCCCTTGCTCGCTTTCCTTCTCTTCGTTCGTCTCCTTCCGTTTGTGTCTCGATCTGTCGACGTCTCCATCTTAGTTCCCAGACTGCACTGGCAGGGTGGAAGCAGGTTGTAACGCAGTCAAAGACGGGCGGGAGGCAAAATGAGTTTCTAAAGATGCGAGCAAAGCCTGCTCCCCAAGTATAAAGAAACGCGAGACGGCATTGCCTTCTTCTTCTCTCCTCCTCTCCCTTTCTCTGCCTGTCCCTCTCTCGCTTCTTACATGCGTTTTCTGCCTCCTCTTTCTTGCATACCCTGGATTTTGCTCCCGTCGACATTTGATGCGTCGTTGGTACATGCATGTTGCGTGCATGGTGTCGTGGTACATGCATGTTCCCCTGACTCGTTCTACCTGTGACCAGTCGATGGGTGTGCGTGCATGGTGTGTGTCCTATCCCTTCGACAGTCGTCGGCCTCCTCCTATGTGCATTTTATGTTCTCTTTTCTGCGTGCGTCAGCCGCTGCTTCATACATGTGCTCTTCTCGGTCTCAAAGTGCCTTGAGTAAGAGACCGAAGAGTCTAACGATGAGGGATGGGGGAGAGAAAGAAAGAATCGTGTCCTGCGCAGTTGTCTTGCAGCGGGCACGGCTCAAATACAACGCGGGGGGGTGGGGTAAACTTTTCTTACCAAAGCTTGTCTGCCGGTTTTGACTTCTTGATTCCTCTTCCGCCAGCTTGACTTTTTCGGTGAACTCTACTACCTCTTCCCTCTTTGCAGGCAATTTCGCTTTATTGAGATTCAGATCAGAGTCTTTCTGGGGTCTGCCTCTCTTAGAACACCGCCATACGGTCCTTCAAAACGATTGAACTTTTTTTTTTAATTCAGCTTGTAATTCAAGGACTCAACTCAGAGTAAACTGCATGAAATCAACAGAACCGAAAGGTTTTTACAGTGAGATGAAGGCGAATGCGTCTGAATATCTTTTTACTGGGCTTTTGAAGTGAAATCAAGTCGTCTCCTGTCGGCGGCGCCGCGGCGGCAGTTAAAGCCGGTGAGCCATGCACCATTTAGGCTCTGGCCAACCATGCACGGGGCATGACATGCAATGTTGGTTTGTTAATCTATAGTTCATTGACTTATTCACTACACCAATCCTATAGGGTTATACAATCACTTTTTTCAAAATATTTTGTTACACATTGTTTTGTTACATATTTTAATAGAATTTTGATGAATGAATTAGTACACACTTTGGTGTGCATTAATTTAAACTATCACTTTTAGGAATGCATTATTACATCTATGATATTAATGGCTTACAGTCTATAGCTTGCAGTGGCTCTCAAGCTAGCTCTCAAGCTATACATATGCTGCATGTCTGACTATTCATAGCAAAAAGCCTCCGGCAGGGACAAGGTGCGCTTCACCAGAAGCTCGCGCCTTGTAATAAGTTAGTAAGTTGACCATCTGTCGGCGTACGACCCCGCAAAATTTGGAGATTTACGCATTGCGAGTGGCCCAGAAAAGCGAATTGAAGGTCACGGGACTTCTGAAAGTGCCATCCAAACAGGCTTTCCGGGGCTAAAACAGCATTGAAATGAAGTCACTTTCAGAACTTCGCTTCTGATTCCAACTGTCCAGGAGTTTCCACAAATAAGAGTGGCACCTCCTCATACCGAATACTGCACCCTGCATGCTCTACTATTTCTGTCTATGTGCCTCATCGTATCTCCACTTATACCCGAGGACGAACGCAAAGGTCAGACAACACGTGCATACATTGAGATCTAAAAACGATATTTCTTCTGCGTCCCCTTTCCAGAAGATCCTTTCGGTTCATCTGTCTATTTGAGTGTGTCTCTCTGCATGTGTTCGATTCTGTAGTGGATGTGTCAGTGTATCAGGTACAGATCGGTACCGTCGTAACTTGAAAGTCCGAGGTTCAGGTGTGTCTGAACGTCTCTTCCTTTTCAGCATACATGCGGATTGACGACGCCACCGTCTGAAAATTCAGCCTTTCTTCTGTCCTGTGCTCTATGCCTGTTTCTCTTTCTTTCATTCTGTATGAGTAGCTCTGTTTCCATCCAACCCTCTCTATCACTTTTGTCTGATGGCCAGAAAATGCGGCGTTTAATGCGCATGGCACTGCCTGTTCGTATACATATGTCAATTCAATACTCCTGATATATGCGTACCATAAACAGTTGTGTAGCCATCTCTCTGGGAGTGTGCGGGAAGTTTGGACAAAATGCAAATGTAAGAACAGAGAGGAAGCTTGCGGGGAGTGTGGGCTGTATCTGCTTTGATCCCACTAGAATCACACCGTTCACCATCGTTCTTCTGAACAACATTGTAGGTTGAACTATGACAGCGATGCACCATGTACATGCGTCTGCCTGCCTGTCCGTGTATTAATGCATACATACAAAATGTATATATGTATACATGTATACATGCATCTACCTCTCTCTCTCTCTCTCTCTCTCTCTCTCTGTGTGTGTGTGTGTGTGTGTGTGTGTGTGTATGTGTGTGTGTGTGTGTTTGTATGTATGTATGTTTGTCTGTGTTTGTGTGAATACCCAACAGACAGGAAGAAGTAGGGCACGGCAAGGTAGTGGACCTATTGGAAGAAAACACATAAGATGTATTCTAGAACGTATTCGCAGCTATTGTTCGGGGCCGACAGAAGGGTAGCGACCTGCTGTACTATGAACCTGTGAAGCGTATCATACTGTAGGTGTGTGTGTGCACAAAAAAAGACAGACGGTTTAGAAATGTTGCTAAAAATGTGTGTGTGTGTGTGTGTGTGTGTGTGTATGTGTATATGTGTGTGTGTGTATGTGTATACGTGTGTGTGTGTGTGTGTGTGTGTGTATGTGTGTGTGTGTGTGTGTATGTGTGTGTGTGTATGTGTCTGTATGTATGCTTGTTTATCTGTGTTTGTATGAACACCCAACAGACAGGAAGAAGCAGGGCACGGCAAGGTAGTGGACCTATTGGAAGAAAACATATAAGATGTATTCTAGGACGTATTCGCAGCCATTGTTCGGGGCCGACAAAAGGGTGGTGACCTACTGTACTATGAACCTGTGAAGCGTATCATACTGTGGGTATGCATGTACACAGAAAAAGACAAACGGTTTAGAAACGTTGCTAAAAATGTGTGTCTGTGTGTGTGTGTGTGTGTGTGTGTGTGTGTGTGTGTGTGTGTGTGTGTGTGTGTGTGTGTGTGTGTGTGTGTGTCGATATGTGTGTGTGTGTGTGTGTGTGTGTGTGTTGTGTGTGTGTGTGTGTGTGTGTGTGTGTGTGTGTGTGTGTGTGTGTATGTGTGTGTGTGTGTGTGTGTGTGTGTGTGTGTATGTGTGTATGTGTATATGCGTGCGTGCATGCGTGCATGTGTGTGTGTGTGTGTGTGTGTGTGTCTCTGTGTGTGTGTGTGTCTCTGTGTGTGTGTGTCTCTCTCTCTCTGTATGTGTGTGTGTGTATGTATGTCTATGGTTGTGTCTGTGGATGTAGGTGACTGAGGCAGAATGACTGAATTTTTAATGAAATTTTCTAAAAAATTGAGACAATGTAATTGCTGATGTAGTTAAAGTATGTAATTAAACTAATACATATACTAGAAGATGCTGCCGGTAAATGGTCTCTTTGCAGTCGGAGTAGATAAAAACTTAGTGAAACCTAGCTAGGTAAAAACGATAGAGACTATACTAGAGTGAATAGAAAGAATAATATGTTGAAAGTTCGGAAAATACTCATACTGTTTGTATACTTAATAGTTTTATGTACAGTTTTTCAACTGCAAAAAGTTTTATCTCACACTTACTATAGTGTGTCAGTACTATGTATCAAAACTATGGATAGATTAAAATTTTACGTTCACGAAAAAAAAAAGGTTTGCAGTCTAGCTTGCAGTGGCTCTCAAGCTATAGTGTGCTGTCTGACTATTTATGACAAAAAGCCTCCGGCAGGGACAAGGTGCACTTTGTCAGAAGCTCACGCCTTATAATAATAGGTAACACGAGGCTATAGCAGTGTGATGGGCTAGACAGAGAGATTCTCCATCAGACATCCTTAGAGAGAGTTCTATCTTAGAGTTTTTGACAGCAACAACTTATGCCAATCATACAGCTTCTACTGCTTTCCAGGCTTTCCCTTACTTAGCTATAGAACGTATGTATTACTTCGCATCTCGACCCACTGGCATGCATTAATTGATGTACACACTTATCGATCCCACGCCTATACTCCGTGCAAGCACCACGCCGAACGGGCTATTCATTAAGTGCCTCGCCAGCCCAGCAGCGGCGCCTCATACAGGCCCTATACTCTGTTTTATTTTCTGATGAATGAGGCAGAATGCCCTGGCAGATAGTGATATTGATTTGTTCTTCTAGTTGTTCCTTTGCAGAGCTACGAGCAGGCGTAAGGTTTTTGTGAAATGGTCAGGAATGCAGGAAAAGAATAGGTGATCTTTGTAGAACAAACGCTGAAGAGCTCGCAGAAAGGTATAAAAAATTTCTGAAGGGAAGAAACATGCACAGAGTAGAAAGCCACCAGTACGCAGCAATGCTAGACCAAATTGGTTGGGTAAAAGAGGACTTAGGGCCGAGGGCGAACGAAAAAACCTGGAGACAGGGGAACTGTTTGAATTTGCATGTTATAGATCGCCTCTGATCTTATGTTATGCGCCTTTTACGAACGATCCCTCTATGGTATGGCCTAGTTGATTTCGTTCGACAAATTTAATCGATCGACTAATTTAATTGACGTGTCAGGAAAAGTCCTGACATCTAGGCCTGAGGGGTTGGTCTGAAACGCTCCATCTGTATGCACGCGTCTGAGCGACCTCTCGACGGTGCAAGTCGAAGCCCGGCAGTAGACCGCGGGGCAACCCGGAACATAAATCCTATCCTATCCTATCCCTAGTCCTACATCCTATAAGAAATGCACCGCTGCATGCGGTAGAAAGAAGGGGGGGGGGAGACGAGACTGACTAGTAGAGGGACAGAAATAAGGGGAGTGGCCCTCTAAGTGGGGGAGGGGAGAGAGAGGGACTAACGTGAAGTGCATGAAGGGGCGATGTTGAAATGGATGTATACAACCAACTTGAACAAGCCATGCTAGAAGCCATGTCGCTGTGTGAAATCAAGTTTAATCTAACTGTACAGTGAGAAGGAGCTTGCTATGTCACGAATGTGCTGGTGCCCCATTTTGGATCAGGCGCATCCTACACACAGAATCCGCCCGCCTCAAAGGCCACGTTCATCCCGAAATAGCGTTTCAATGAATGTCAATGCGGGCTGTGTAGAACAGCGATCGAGCTGCGCCAGGCTGCCCGTTCTTGCGGGTGGCAGAACGAATATGACAGACTCAGACAGAGGCGAGTTGAAGAGGAAAACGTCAGGACGTCAGGAAACAAATCCAGAAAAGGCAAGATTACCGCATGAAGCAAAAAGGCAGGAAGGAAGGGAATGAGGGATCGGATGCTTCTTTTCTGCGCTTTGAACGAAGACATAGACGCTCTTTTACTCGGACTGCTCTCATGCGTGTCACTCGGTCTGGCTTTTCTTCCTCTCTTTCCCTTTCTGTCTCTCTGCAGCTTGAACGAGAGTCTGCAGAGCTCTGAGGGGTCTCTGGATAGACAGGAGAGACGACGCGTGCAAAGTTCCCAGCTGGTCTCTCAAGAAGATTTCCTGACTGAGCACGTCAAGAAGCGAGCGCACAAACGGGCCCAGCGCCTCGTCGTCCGACGAAGGGAGCGGGTGCCTCGAAGAGAGAGGGGAGCCGGTGCAGATGGAGCAGAGGCAAAGCGTGCCTTCCGATTCTGATACAAGATTGCGACTTCGAGAGGACCCTGAAAGGTGCGGGTCTGCATTTCTTCCCTCTCCCTCCCCGCTTTCCCTCCCGAAAACACCCGCTAATTCTGTTATTTTTTTGGCAATGAAAGCAGCCTTCCTCATCAATTCGAACGACAGAGGCCGGCACGGGGGAGGTCCAGGGAGCACCCCTGAAGTTTTTTCTTCTTTTTCTGTGTGTACACTACGCTCTTCCTTCTGCCCCTCCTGTTCTTGACAAGAATCACCCCCGGCACCCAAGTTTTCAACATCAGCCACCTCGTCAGTCAATTTTTCCCAACACCCCTGACAGTGTTCCTTTTCCTCCTCAATCCCCAACCCCCCGCCTTGCTTCTTCTCCTCCTCCTCCTCTCTACACAAACCCAAAAGCACATCGCACAACGCCAAGCAGTGCAGGTGCAAAGTCGCCATGCGACTCACTGACCCGCCTCCACTTCCCTCCACCCCTTCCTCCCCTCTGCCTTCCTTGAGGGCTCTCTCCAACGTCTTAAAGACGACCAGCCGTTTTCCAAGAGCCCCACTCACTACCTCCACAAAGGGCACCAAGTCCTGCCTCACCCCTGCACCTGTAGAAGAACACAAATGCAACGGAGCTGCTGCCACACCCCTCACCCCTGACAACGTACCCGAACTCCTTCGCCGCTTCAAAAGTCCTGTGGTCTCTTTCTTCTCTGAGACTGCAGACGCAGCACAGACACAAGGGGATGATGCGGACACCATCGAACCTCCCTCGACTGAATTTAATTTCGGGTCCCGACAGGAAGACGTGAACCCTGCGGCTGCCATTTGTGCCGCAGCCCCACCCCTCAACTCGCACAAAGAGCGCAGTAATGCAAGGACATGCAACACAGTTTCCTGCTGCATGAAGCCTCCTGACACTGCCCCCCCCCCAACATCTCCACTCTGTTGCTGACATCCACAACCGCTTCCCAACAGTAAGCAGAGTCGTGGATCTAGAACCCGTTCCCCCCCCATCCACCCCCCCTCTCCTGAAGAATGGCCTTCGCACTCAAGGTCGAGACCCTCTTCAAGACTATCCCACTCCCCCCCCCCTTTTTCTACCCCTCTGCAAGTTCTCTGGTCTTTCAGAAGCACTAGGTCCAAGAGGGCGCCTCGGAAGACCCGAGAAACTCTCGACAGACCTGACAGACAACGTGCAGACAAAATTTGAAGCCCCCCCACCCACTCACCAAAATTATTCCCCTCCTCAAAAATCCCTTCCCCCTTCCTTTGCCCTCCAGAAGGAACACGGACAGAGCCGCTGTGGCAGCAGCACGCCAACAAGGTGTTGAACAAGAGAGACGCCACTTTTCTCGCTATGCTGTTCTCAAACTCTCTCTCTCCTTTCACTTCCCCCCCCCCCTTCTGCGTATCTGTACATCCTTCCTTCCCCTCCTGATGCGGAATCCTCTCAAGGAAACGACGGAGCGACACCGGCGCACTCAGAGATGCCGCCTCTAGGAGGAACAGAAGTGACGCTGTCTCCACAACTGTCTCCCCTTCTTTCGGGAGAAACGTCTTGCCTCCCGAACTCGCAGCAGCTGCAGAAAGAGAAGCAACGGCAGCAGGTGCTGTAGAGAGACAGCGGGAGACGGTCTCTATGGCCCCTCCAGGCCGCAGCACACTATCAGCATCCGTGCTTGTGCCCATGTCAACATTCAACCCCCATTCCTCTAGCAGCCCCGAGAGGGCCCTTTCCATCCGAGGGGGGATCAGAGAGATCCCCTGCAGACCCTCCTCATCCTCATCCTCTTCTCTCCCTTCCTCAACTGAAGGAAGCACCAACCACCTATCTGCACCCGTGGAAGCAAACAGAGGACGGGGAGGACGGCAGAAAGAAGGAGCGGTAAGGCGACAGAGGAGTGCCAGCAGAAGAACACGCGGAGACAAGAATCCAGCCTCCTGTAGATCATCCGCATTTCCCCCCTCCGACTCCCTCTGAATGAACTGAAAGAAAGTTTTGTGCAGGGTCTGGGAGGGAAAAAACTGGGGGGGGAGGAGGCCTCTCAGAGTTTTCTCAGAGAGAACCTGGCGGGCCCATATGCTCCCTCGGGCCCTCAAACTGGCCGCAGCTGCTGCGGCACTCCCCCCTGGGAAGAGACTTTGTGAAGGGTTGGGGCTGAGGCTGGGCCCCTTGGAGAGGAAAGAGGGGGAAACAGGGGGCAGACTACGGCGGGGAGAGGGTGAAGGCGAGGGCTGCTTCTCGAGTGTGAGGACTGCATGGGAATGGGGTCTTTTCTTTTCTCTTTCTTGTGCTGGGGCTGAGGGGAGGGGAGAGGAAGTCTGCAATTCCGATGAGCCAAAGTTACCTAGTCCGTCGTCTCGCCCCATCTCGTCTCCTTCGAAGTCCCTCTGAGGTTCTACTTCTACTCGGGGGGGGGAGCTCAGGGGCTCTGAGGGGGACTGTCGGGCTGTCAGGCGTCGGAGTTTTAAGAATCCTCCGGGGCGACCGGAAGAAGCGGTCGGTTGGGAAAGGGAAACAGCCCTCTCTGCCTCTGCGTCTGACATTTCAGCTGCGTTGACCTGTACGGATGCCCAGGGCACTCGTTGCCCTCTGTCCACGTCAGGTGCCTTTCTCTTTGTCGGGGGAGAGAAGGAAAGACACGGAGCGGCCGAAAGGGAGGAACTAGAGGATGAGGAGCCTGCGACTGCTGTCGCTTTTTCTGTCAGCTCTTTTCCCTTTCCCTTTTTCTGCTTTGGAAGAGATGACTGATCCCCGAACTCCGTCTGCAGCTTTTCCTTCTTTTGTCTGTGCTCCGATATTTTCGCGCCCTTTGATTTCGTCCCTTTTTTTTCGGAGTCTGGAAGGAGATGAGGGGGGGTAGGGTGGGCCTGGGCTTCCTTTGGCTGCGACCTTGAATTTTTGGATATTTCGGGTTCGTCTTTTCCGGTCTTGGTTAAGAGGGGGGTCGAGGGGTTTTCGTTCGGCTGCTTTGGGGAGATGGCGGGACTCAGATTGACTTTCACCGAGAGACGGGGAGACGGGAAGGGGGCTTCGGGGGGGGCAGAGAAAGATAGGGACGACCGGAGTGCAGAGTGGATGGCGGTCGCAACGGACGGAGATAGAAGGGATGGGATGATGTGGAAATCATCAGACAAACGGATAAGAAGGCTTACGACGAGAAGGATTGCGTTGAAAAAACAAACTTGATAAGGTCCACGTTCCTCCTCAGGAAGAGAGAACAAACCAACTCCCTCAACATCTGTGTCTGCGCTATTCTCCTTCTCCTCGTCAGGCTTCTCTTCATTCTCTTCAATTCCCCTTTCGATTTCAACAGATTTCTTTCTCTTCTTCCCCCCCCCCGCTTTGACTTTGGCCCTTCCCTTCCCTCCCTTTCTACTTCCTCTTCCGCTCTGCAAATCCAAGTCCAAAGGCGCAGCATCTCTTCCGTCATCGTCGCGTCTCTCCAGCTCACACACACCTTCTTCCTCTTCCTCCTCTTCTGTGTCTTTCCCCCCGCTCCGCCTACTCATCACTTTCAGCGTCCTCCCTCCCTCTGCGCCCCCCTCGGCCCTATTCGTTTCCTTTTTCCTACCACGGCTATATACGTCAACCCCCCTTCCTGGCCCCTTCGCGGCACTTACCACCCACGCAGAGGAACTCACCAATGCCTTAAGGCACTCACCCAGTGTCTGGCAGAGAGAGTCACAGAGATCCCCTGCTTTCAGACTGATCAGCCCCCTCGTCCTCTCCGCCTCCCTCTCCGCCTCGTCACTCACCTCCTCACTATCAGGCCCTAGTTCCCCCAGTAACGCACGCACAGAACTGCACATTGAAGCCAACGAGGCAAGCGACAGGGGTACTGAAGGACAGACGACCCCCGGTCCTCCTCGAGGAGACGCTTCGGACTGCGAGCGTATCCCCCCTGCCGACGCACGCAGACCGTCCCACGCTGAACTCCTCGGACTGTCTGAGGGGTCCACCAGAGCCCGAAGTCCTGCACGAAGAAATTAAGGAGCGGCAAATCAGTAGAAAAGACGGGATCAATTTCTGTATGAAAAAGAATTCTGTATGAAAATAAATGCATAAACCAGAGCCCGAAGACCTGAAGAAGGGAGCAGCAGATCAGTAGAAAGAAGAGAGAGAGGAATCAATTGCCTCGAAACATGCAACTCGAACGTAAAATCGCTGACACTAAACGTACACCCACACACGTCCACTTCTCCCTTCTACCCCAACGACAGACCTCTAATCAGAAAGGCCGTCTCACCAAGACTGATTGCGTTGGCCTGCATGCACAGATACATCAGAAAAGATCCAGGCAGGCTTGGTTCTTCAAGGCACTGAAAGGAAAGGCCGAAGTGCGAAGTGCGAATCGAAATCCAGATATGCAGCACTGCATTGTTTTCCTGCTCTTTTTTTTTCTTTTTCTCTTGACCCGAGAGCCCATGCGGAAAGACAGACAGATCGACAGACGGAAGGACGGACAGACAGAGTCATGGACAAAGAGAGTCTTAAAGGCACACACACACACACACACACACACACACACACACACACACACACAGAGAGAGAGAGAGAGAGAGAGAGAGAGAGAGAGAGAGACGCACGCACACACAGAGGGGTGGGGGAGCGGTTGAAAGGAACAGACAGGAGCCCTTTGCTTGCACCAGAGACCCATACCCCTCCACGGACTCCCCATCAGCCGAGAACCACTGTCTTGTCCGATGTGTTGGTTCCTGGGGAGGGAACAGTCTTTCGAAAGCAGCCCTACAAATGTCGAAGTAGTTCATCTGACTGCATGCATGAGTAGAAGAAGATTCTTTGCCGACCGACCCACGAAACCCACCCCCTGTTTGACGAGCTCGTCATGAGTCCGGAGACCTGAGTTCCCGGCAGGACAGCCTCCCGCCCCTTCGTCTTCTGCACATGCAGATGCAAACAGCATCTTGATCGCTCAAATGAAACATGCCCGCCCGCACACCCGCTTCATACAGACCAGAGATTGCGTCGCTAGCTTCCTTTTTCTAGCACGCAAGCAGGCAAGAAAAAATGTATTCCTCCTTCCGTTTCTTTCATCTCTTTTGTGCTTCCTTCTTGCCTTTGTTTTCCTCCTTTCTTAATTCGGTTCCTCTCTTCCACGTCTTTTTAATGTCGTTGGGTCTGCTTATCGAAACACCGATGCATACACGCACCCACCCAAGCAGAGAAGAAGACAGATATTCCACACGACTTTTTTTTCCCTCTTTCCTTTTCATCAGTCGGGCAGGCAGGCAGGTAGACAGGCGAGTGAGTTTCATGGAGGAAAAAAAGCAGTCATCTCCCCCCCCCCCGCAATAATTCCCCTCCGCTCACTCACCCTCGACGCCCCCACTGTTCATATGCGAAAATGCCCCTCTGACCAACGTCCTGCAACAGGGAGGGAGAGGCATGTAGACATTTACAGATAGAGGGGCGGATCGACATCTAAAAAACTTCCAATGTACCGGGGTTTGGTCGGACACGGTTGGGAGGAGCCCTCGAGACAAGAAAAGCAGCCACGCGCCCCGCCCTGGGCACCCTCACACACATCCAGGGGCGGAAGGAAGGAAGAAAGGAAGAAAGAAGCCCATCAGGCAGGCACGGCAGGAGGGAAGAAAGAAACTATAGGCAGGCAGGGCTGACTGAAAAGGAGCGAGGGAGACTGTCGCGGAGGCTGAAGATGCCCCTGCCGCCTCCGCTGATTCGTTCGGATTCTTTCCCGCCGGCAGCCCCAAAGCCCCGCCGTTCTCCGCGTCTCCGTCGTTGTCCTCCTCCTGCACACGCACACGAATGCAGAAAGACGAACACAACAAATCAGAATGTAGCAGTTCTCAGGCGCCTGCGGCAAGAATCCTCTTTTTCTACACTGCACAGACCCCTCGACACATTTCCGAGCATGAGCCCGCGCCTCACACAGTTCGCACTGCAGGCAGGAGAGCGACTGGGAAAACTTTTGTTGAATTTAAAAGGATTTTGAGTGTCACGTGAAAGCCCGACTGAGCGCCTGGCAGACCGCTACACAACGAAAAGAGACGAGGGAGAGGGGAGGAAAACGCATTGCCGCTGAGAAGATACGGACAGCAAAGTGGGGGAAGCACGCGAAGGACCGAAAGGAAGGACTGAAACGGAGTGCCGATACGGTGAGCTTCGCAGGAACGGCCGGATCTGGGTTGACATGGCTCAAAAAAGAGAAAGCAAGGCTAGAAAGAGGGGGCAGACGAGGAAGGTACCTGCCGCCCTATCCAACCAGAAGAAAGACAAGTAGAACGAGCAGGGTTTTTGAAAAAAGTGGAAGTACTGTTGCGTTGACGCTTAGTCAGTTCTTGTGTGAGAGAGCAGACAACCTTTCTTTCTTACCAACGTACGCACCCCAAACCGCACAGACATGGACATGAGCTCGCACAAGTGCACGCACGTGCAGAGGCAGAAAGAAACACGCAGGCCGTCTCACGGACTGACTAACATTTCCCCCAGAAATCAGAAGTCGTTCTTTTCTCCAGTACATTTTTCCTGCCTTCTCCTCTCGTCGCTCTATTCACTCCCAAGATTTCCTGATGTTTTTGTCCGCCCTCGGATCTTCAGTTTCTTACTTGTGCCAATCTAATGGAGCTCTAGAGTTTTCTATCTACAAATCATCACTCAGGCGTGAGAGATCAACAAGAAGGAAGGAATCGGAACACTGCTGGTGAGAGGGAAAAGATACGAAACTGCATCCAGCAGTCTTTCGAAGGAGACGGACAGAGGCCCTGGAAATGTCTGAATAGGAAAGCCCGTTATTGCCTGTTGCTGGCAGACCCGTACGGAACTGAATGGGCTGCAGGAGGTCTTCATAATATATCGATATGTCCATATGTGTTGGTGTGTTGCCTTGAGATCATCTTGGAACGATCTTGAAAGGAGCATCATGAAACATCATTCATCCGCATTGCATGGTCCGAACATCACTAGTCGCACGATGTCGCACGCGGCCATGCATCAAGCGGCCCGCGCCGCGGGCCCGCGGCCCCGTGCATGCATGCATGCATGCACGCGCGGCCGCGGGCCAATATGGATCGAAAACGACGAAAAGGATGTGTGATGGTGTGTAATATGTGTGTATTTGAAGCAAAGACTCCCGAAATCCTTCTTAGCAAATTATTCCATGCTCGGTCGCGTGAGTGTTGCTGCTGTCCAGTGCCAGAGGAATCGAGGGAGAAAGAGGCGTGTGATATGTGCAAACGATCACGAGTGAATTTTTGATCGATCTTGGATTGCTCTCTGCAGTCCAGTTTTTCGGCAGATCCCTTATCGCATTGCGCTCCGGCAGGGAAAGCCATTTGATCTTCGTTTTTCAGTCTGTTGTGTGACACAGTACAGCACCGTGCTTTTTAGTCCACATTCATCGTGGGTCTCATAGGAGAGCAATGGAGTGTGAAGACGGTATGGTCTTCGCGCAGGGAGAAAGATTCGAGAAGGGTCCCTTCGAAAATCCCCCCCCCCCTCAATCTTCGTTTATCCCTGGTTCCTCCTCTTCCTCATGTTCGTCGGCTTCCTCCGCTTCCTCCTCCACACTGTCGTCGTCTTCGTCTGCTTCTTCTTCGTCCGAGAGAAAGGGGGGTGAGGAAGAGACGGCACTGGTGCATGAACCAGTAGCTCCAGTTTTTGATCCGTCTCCTTCTCTTTCCTCCTCCAGGGCCCACAAATCGCCTACCCAATCTGAGAAGCAGCCGACGGGAAGGGGTAAGGAAGAGACGGCACTGAAGCAGGGATCAGTCGTGCCTCTCACTGATCTGTCCCCTTCTTCCTCTGCTGAGAGGAAAGCCCAGCAGTCACCGGCACAGACAGAGAAGCAGCAGGTGGGGGGGGGTGAGGATGGGACAGCACTTGAGCACGGAGCAGTCGTGCCTCTAATTGATGTGTCCCCTTCTTCCTCTTCTCAGAGGGAAGCCCAGCAGTCACCGGCACAGACAGAGAAGCAGCAGGTGGGGGGGGATGAGGATGGGACAGCACTTGAGCACGGAGCAGTCGTGCCTCTAATTGATGTGTCCCCTTCTTCCTCTTCTCAGAGGGAAGCCCAGCAGTCACCGGCACAGACAGAGAAGCAGCAGGTGGGGGGGGATGAGGATGGGACAGCACTTGAGCACGGAGCAGTCGTGCCTCTAATTGATGTGTCCCCTTCTTCCTCTTCTCAGAGGGAAGCCCAGCAGTCGCCAACCCAAGCAGAGAAGCAGCCGGCGGAAAGGAGTGAGGACGAGACGGTAGTCGCGCACGAATCAGTCGCATCGCCTGTTGACCCTTCTTCCTCCTCTTCTTCCTCGTCTTCTCCGAGCAGCACCCAGAACGCGCTACTGAAAGCGTCGCAGTGCGAGTATAACGCGGCACTCCGCGACAGAGGGGCAAAGAGACTCCCGAAAGGTCAGCCACAGTTTTTGATGGAGACCGCAAAGAAGCTGAAGGCCCTTCTGACGAACCAGGCCCCTGGACCTTGCGTCTCGCGGGTCGCGGGAGTGAAAAAAGACCTCACCAGAGCAGAGATGAAAATCAAATGCCAAGAATTGATGAACGCTCATGAGACTGGATATGCTGTCCCCGAGCTGGAGGTCAAAAAACTGACCGACCCCACCAACCCGGTCCTGGCCACCCATTTGCTCTGTGGGGGGACCGGTGCACAATATGGGCTCTTCTACTCCAAATCTGCGCCTCGCATAGATTCGGTAAGGCCGATGATTTACTCTCTCGTTCGCTTCATTGCTTCTCTGGTAGTGCAATCACTCTCCATGTCTCGCTGCGAGCCTATTATATCTGCCTCGTTCCCGGCTTCTCCCGCTGTCTCGCTATTTGATGTGCCTTTCTTCCCTACTTTCCTAGCTCTCCTTCCTTCCCCCCCCCTTTCTGCTTCCCTGATTTGCATGTCTCTCCCCCTTTCTCTCGCCTAGTCCGTCGTCGTTTGCTTGAAAACGAACAGTAAAGAGGCACCCAAATACGTCAATGGGCGGCCACCCTCATGCATCATCTCTGCTGCAGCCCACTGCCGAGTGGCTCGGCATCTATGGCGGCACATTTCTTCATGACTCCGAGGAGAAGGGTAGAGCGAAGTCGGCAGAGGAGAGAAAGAAATGGAACACGGAGTTCACTGTCGAATTTTCGGTCCGTGGTTTCGTCGTCTGCATTTCTTCTGCAAAGTAAAGTAAAATAAAACTTCACATTTCCTTTTCTACCCGGTTGACTCACAGATACGGATAGACGGACTGTCACAGATAGGCACGGACACATCTCAATGAGCGCAGAGCTGAAGAGCTCACATGCGCGCACCGGCACACACACACACACACACACACACACACAGAGAGAGAGGGAGAGAGAGAGAGAGAGAGAGAGAGAGAGAGAGAGAGACGCGCCTGCAGCTGCGCAGAAAGATGTGCCTTTCTGGTCTCACGGAGTGCCTTCCTGTCGCGTTTACGCCCGAATCCCCTTTCAGTGCGTTCATTTTGGGAACGGCACGGGTGAATTTTCCATACACCCAAGTTGACCAACCATCACAGTGGCATGAATGTATGTCAGGCAGGCATTCAGCGTGTTTTGAATAGTGATTCGAGGAGTCACTGTGGGTGTAGAGAGACGCGGTGACAATCTGGGCGTTGGAGTGGAAAGGCAGTGGAGCCAACAAGTGACAAAAAGAAACCTTATTCTCGGAATGGATCGACGGATGGATGAATGGATGGATGGATGCAGAAAGAAGTGTTGAGGAAAACAACAGTCGAAAATGTCTGGCCAGAAGAAAGATTCCCGTGGGACGAAAAGGGCGTCAACGGTGACTGGATGCTCGTTGCGAGAGAGTGAGTCGGTCGGTTGCATGGCCGGACGGGAGGGTGTGTTTTCTATCATTTCGGTGCCGCCGCACCTCAGCGTACGCGTGTTTTTTACGGGGGAAAGCGGATCGACAAAAATGGCAAGATGCATTCTTCGTGTTCGTGTGAGCTTAGAACGTGCATGCATGTGAGCACACTCGTGTTTACGTGCGCTGGCGTGTGTGTGTGTGTGCGTGTGTGTGTGTGGACGTGTGCGCGTGCGGGTGCGTGTTCACATGGGGTGCAGATACGCGAGCAAATGCGCCTTCTTGAACGACTACCGGACAGCAAGGCAGCTCCGGGGACTGAGTGTGACAAGGAAGTGGGAGCACAGAAAACCGAACTGCGTTTTCAGAACGGTGTGTTGGTTCTCTCTCTCTCTCTCTCTCTCTCTCTGTGGGAACGCTTGAGTGTCCACCTATCTTCATTCTTTCCTGCCTGCCTGTCTGCCTGCCTGTCTGTCTGTCTGCCTGCCTGCGTGTCTGTCTGAAGAAGAGGAGAACAAAAGAAACCATACAGCCTGTCCGTCCGTCCGTCTGCAACTTTCTCTTTGCTTTGTTGCGTGAAGTAAAGCGAAAAAAAGGAGAGATAGAAAATAAGAAAGAGAGCATCAGAACGATATTGAGTGTCTCTGCCTGTCTGTCCGTCCGTCCGTTTTTTTTTTTTAATCTTTCGGCAACTTTCTCTTTTCTTTGTTCTGTGAAGTAGAGAGAAAAAAAGGAGAGACAGAAAATATGAAAGAGAGCAACAGAAAGATATTGAGTGTCTCTGCCTGTCTGTCCATCCGTCCGGCTGTCTGCATGCCTGAAAAGCAAGACAAGAGCAGGGAGAAGGGGAAAGAGAATCATTTACTTTGACTGTGAATTTGTCCGCTTGTGCGAGAAAAGAAGAAGAAAAAAGCGACCAGGAGGGGAAAGAACGCAGTGCATGGTCTGTCAATGTGTATGTAAAAACAAAGAAGAAAAAAAAATCTGGGTGGAAAAGAATTCTATAATCTCTCTGTGTGTCTATGTCGTGGCTGCGGGTCAAGACAAGGAAGGGAAATAGACTCTCTGTGTGTCTATGTCGTGGCTGCGGGCCAAGACAAGGAAGGGAAATAGAAAAAAGAACGCGCGTCCGTTTTTCTGAGAGAAAAGATAGGGAGAAGAACGGAGGGACGAATTGCTTCGATCTGTCTTTGTCTCAGTCCATGCCCAAGAAAAGCAACATAAAGCGACAGGGGAAAGGAACGTAGTTTCCGCCCGGTTGTCAGTCTTTGCGTACATGAAGAGAAACTAGAGAGAGAAGGAGGGAAAAGACAGAAACATGGAGTCTGTCTACCAGTCTTTCTTTCAAATTTTCCTCCTGGCTGTTGGTCAGCTGCCAGTCTTTTCCGGTTTTGTCTTGTTCTTTCGTGATCCGTGAATGCACAAAGGATGACTGGCCTTTCGAGTGTGAATGAATGAAAAAACGTATGCGCACTTTCTTTGTTCGGGATCGAATTTGCTTGACGATGCAGATCTACTGGTACGGGTGGCCCTTCCTGGCCCTGCAGACTCTCTCTGGGGTCGTGATCGAACCGGGGGTCAGTTGGTGATTCTTTGTTTGTTCATTTGGGTCTTCTTGCTTGAAGGGCCAGTGATTCTTTGTTTGTTCATTTGGGTCTTCTTGCTTGAAGGGCAGGCAGACCGTTTTCGTTTTTGTTTGGCTGTGATCAACGCGCCTTTTTGGGAGTTGCTCTGGGGGATGAAAAGCGCATGCGCTCGTTTGTTTGTTTGCAATTGGAGGCGGGGGTTTCATTCATTTGAGTGTTTCTGCCTGTGCATTTGTCCGTCTAGCTGATCGTCTGCTTTCTTTCTCGGTCTGTTTGGTTCTTTCTCGATTGACATTGTAGGACGAGTTGGTTGCGAATCTTGGGAACGGCTTCATGGACCACCTCGAGGCTGATCTGGATGACCGTTTTCGTCAGCGTTGCATCAGTAAAGATCCAGAGATCCTAGAGAGACGGCTGGGCAGACTTGTGGAACTGTATGAGCAAACAGGGGGGACGATGGTGGGGAGGGAGGAGGAAGATAGGGTGGTAGATGTCGACATGAGCAGTGACGAGGACGGAGAGGAGGAAGGGGACAGCAGCAGCGACGGATCCATTTCCTCAGAAGAGGAAGAAGACGAAGGGGGAAAAGGAAGAGAGGGGATTGCCAAAGAAAGTTCCCGAAAATCTTCTCAGAGGTCAGCCTGCAGATCCAAAGGCAAGGGCAGAGGTAGTGAGAGGTCCCTGTCAGGGAAAGACAGCGACAGCGACGGGTCTTGTTACATCTTAGAGCATGAAGAGCAAAGGGGAAGGACCACAAAGCCAAAGTCAAAAAATTCACAAGGGAGACCCCTTAGCGACCTCGCCTCTGCATCCTTTATCGTCTCTGCCGCTGCTGCTGCCTCAAGCTCCCAACAATCTCGACTTGCCCAGAAGTTTTCCTTGAAAATGAAGAAGACGAAGAAAATGTTACTTCAGACTGGAAGAGAAAGAGAAAGGGGAGCGGACTCTCTACTCGTCAGAAAGCCGACGAAAAAGAAAGAGAAGATGAAAGGCAGGCAGAACAAAGACCGAGCAGAGACGAATTCGAAAGGGGGGAAAGGCATTAGGAGAAAATGCAGAGGAAGGAAGGGCGACTGCCCGTATGTGGCAACTACCCACGGTCAAACTCTCTGTAAGTCGTGCAACGAAAAAGAGAAGTACAAGAACCTGATCATCAACCGAGCCGACTCAGACTCAGAGTATGAGGTCATGTCGATGGTCTTCGAGGTCTCAGAGGTCAGTCAGGGTTTGTTGTATTACTTCGTTTCCCTCTTTCTCTCTGTTTCTTCCTTCTGTCGCTTCTCGCGCCTTGGTTTCTTCCTCTGCCCATGACTGACTGAGTGCTTGCCTGCCTGCCGGCCTGTGCCTGTCCGAGGGCCCTTCCCCGTCTCTGTTCGTGTGTACAAGAAAAGGAAAAGATCTTGAGTCCTCTGAGCAGAAGGTGTTAAAAGCTCGTGTATGCAGTGAGGCACCTGCATGTGTAGAAAGACGAAGTAGTTGCATTAAAGCACCAGTTTTTCTTCGCTTCGGGGACGGTAGAAGCACTTGTGACGGACTTCTCTGCTTTGTATTCGAGCACCAGAGTCCCTCCCTGCTTGTTTGAAAATATGAAGACAAGGAGAGAAGATTATGCTGACAGATTGGCTGTCAGTCTCTTTTCTCTGTATTGGTCTTGTTGGGTCTTTTTTGCACATGCACCGTTGCGTTTCACACTTTCACAGTTCTCTCGGCCAGCATCCTGCCTGCCTGCCTCCCTGCCTGCCTACCTGCCTGCCTGCCTGCCTGCCGGTTTGAGGAAGTACATGACAACACTCATAGACAGACAATGGAGCGACTACTTGACCGTTTTTTGCAGCCTGAGGATGACCACGAGGGCGACTTGAAGCAGGAAGAGAACAGGCACGGGCGGCTGATATGCATTGACATTCCTTCGACAGGAAAGGCAGCCGCTGCCGAGTCTCACCCCCCCCCCATGCAGCAAAACGGAGCGCCCCCCGTGTCCCTTTCCTTTGTGGGTAGAGCCCGTCAGCCCCCCCTCAGGTTGATTCAAGAACAGCCTGACTTCCGATTTGAATCCCGAAGGGAAGAACAGAAGAGAAAAAGAGCACTCGACTTCCCGCAGTCCGCCTCTGCCTCGTCCAGTTCCCACGCGCCCAAAAAGAATCTTCCCTCCCCTTCTGTCTACTCTGTCTCATCATCCACAGGCGAGGAAACATGGAGGAAGGACAAGAAAAAGGAAAAGAAAACACGCCCGTCTCCCGCTTCCCTTGCCCTCTCCTCCGTGCATGGGGGAAATTTGAAAGGGGAAGAAGAGACCGCCTGGTCGTCTGAGAAAAAGAGGAAGATGACTGCTGCGCCACTTTCCTCCCCTTCACCGATCATCCCCTCAGAAAGCCACCTCCAATGGGTTCCCTCGCAACTTCCCCTCGATGGTCGGAACTCTCTTCTCCAGATTCCCGTCGGGGGCCTTTCCCCCTCCCTTTCCTTTCCGCCGCCCCACCCCCCCACATACGAAGACAGTCTAGAGGGCTTTGAGGATGAAGAGAGAGAGGTCAAGAGATTCAAGGAAGGGGTCGGAGAGGATTTAGAAGAGGACGAGGAAGCTCAGTCTCTTGAGAAGAGAGCCCACCAGTTTGGTTATTTTGGGGTTTCCCTTGAGGGAAGACAAGTCGATGGAAACCGCATGGTGAGAAAAGTGGGGTGGAGCAGAAAGGCCATGCAGAGAAATCAGTTTTGCTTGCATGGAAGATCTAAGAGCAATTGCAAGGAATGTGGGAGCGGGGCGTTCTGTCAGCACGGAAGACTGCCGCACCGGTGTGCGAGGTGCAAAGAACAGAGCGCCAGTCTGCACAGAGGGTCGAGGAGCTTTTTGAGTGCACCGAGCCACCCCTCTCCTTCTGCTTCCCTTCACCCCTCTGCCCACACAGCTCCTCTAGGAGACCTAGATGATGAGGTCATTGATGTAGACGCAGAATCGGACCATGCCGCCAACGCGGCTGATGACGATGAGAATCTTCCTCTTTCATCATATCTTCTTCGATCCGATGAGACTGCATTCAGCGATCTCCTGGCAGAAGATCCTCCTGATGAAATCGATAATTGCAATTCTGGCAGTCAGGGTCTATTTTTCAGCACCCACAGTCACTCCCCCCCCCCAAACCCCCTTTGCCCATTCCCACAGTACAAAGAGGACTCTTCATTTATCCAGGGGGGAAAGATCTCCGTAGGGGGGGGTGAACGTGGAAGACGAAGGAGGGAGGGCGGTTTGGGCTTTTGCATCCGCCCCTCCATCGCTGACACGGAGCCTCGAAAGAATCGTCCTGAGTCCGGGACGGTCTTCAGAGAAGCAGATGAAAGGACAAGAAGGCAAGAGGGAAAGAAAGAGAAGCGAGCTCGGCCCCCACGCATCACTCACCCAGACGACTTCCTCGCCTCCCATTCCTGGGTCGAAGGGGATGATTTTGAAGCCGTTTCAGGTGACCAGCAGCAAGCCGTGGTTTTTGACCACCGGCTGAGTGACCTGGAGGAAGAGGAAACCGACCAGGGCCCCGGCCATGATGTCGACAAGGCCGATCCCAAAAGAACAGACAAAACCGCAAAGCCCGCCTTTCTTCTTCGTGAAGGCAAAGCCACAACATGGGAACACCCGGCAGTCCAGCGTGCGACCGGGAAGTTCATACTCACCTCAAGCCGTATGAGGTGGACCGGCAATGCCTCCTCAGAAGAGGTCAGGCACCAACTTCAATACGGACCTCTCATATCCCTCCACCCCCTCCCCCCCGTGTGTGAACGTCCGCCCGAGTCCTCCCTCTGGGGGGAGCACTACCCGTCTTTTCTGGGTGTCCCCAGAAAGCTGATGTTCAGACTTCTCCTCGGCATCCAAACGGGAGATCTGCACAGAGGGTTCATGGCATTGGCAGGGCTCAAACTCATGGCCCTGCCGGGGTCCCTGGGCCCGGGGGGGGGGGTTGCGAAAGGTGCAGTTGTAAATCCGCCTGCTGAAGGGGCGACAAGGGGGGGTGAGAGGACTTCGGTGCAGGGGGCAGATGGATTTTTTGGCTCCTCCTCTTCCTCGGCAGTCATACCGGAAGGTTTGGGGGGAGGGGATCCGTCTCCCGATTCACCTCTAGTCGATTCTCCCTGTGCGTTTAGTACGCGCTGTGTGCATTCGTCCGCGTTTCCCCTCTTTCCCTTCTTCCTCCTAGAGGCTTGTATTCGGGAGAAATTTTTGCATTTTGTCACAGAGAATGGGGAGGAAAGCTTCTTCAGAGAGAGGCTGGAGAAGGTTCGGGAGGAAATTGTTGAACTGGCAGAGGCAGTCAGTGGAAATGGGGGGAAGGGTGATGAGGGTGTGGCGCTCCTGGGGGGAGGGAAGAGGTCGAATGCCTATCCCCCAGGCAGCGCTTCCTCCTCAGCCGTCCGAGAGGGAGACTCACCGGTTGGCCTAGCAGAGGGCCTCACGGTAGTCAGGGGCGTTGAAGAAGAGGAGGAGATTGCCATGAGCGGGTGCATGGGTGAAGAGAACAGAGTTTCCGAGACAGGCGTAGCTCAATGCCCGGACAGAGCAGAGGAAGAGGGGGATTGGGGGACTGTAGGGGTGTGTGCCTCAGTCTCGTTGGCGGAGGAGAGAGAGGGAGAGGGTGACGGTGTACCCAAAGTGTCTTCTGCCTCCCTCATCTGCCCTCCTATCGGCCTTCCAGAGCCGCAGAGAGAGGGGGATGGGGAATTCAAGGAATCTCCACGGGGAGACGGAGACGGGCAGGCAGAGGAAAACAAAAGGGGGGATGGAGGGTCGGAATCGTCCTTGCATCCTCATCCTTCTAGCTCGATTGATTCGCCTCAAGAAGAAGGAAACAGCAGCAGCATTAGCACAGGACGAGTGCAGAGGACTTTCCGACTTGGTCCTTTGTTAAGCCGCCTGATGAAAGGTCTCTCGGCAGACAACCTGCCTCTTCTGCTCGGGGGCACTTCAGTCGGAGCTCCGGAGCTTCAACCCCCATTCCCCTTTCCGAGCAGTCCCTGTCGCGCTGTTCCCCCACACACTCAGGCAGCCCCCTATGTGTCTTCTGTGTCATTCACTGCCTCGGTCCCCCGAGAGGAGAACGACTCTCTGAAAGTCGATTTGGAGAGCTCCCTGATTTTGATTGCAGTCGTGGCGCGATGTCTCGAGAGGTAGGTGATCAGTAAATTTCGTTTTTCTGTGCATGAGAAAAGAGAGGGCAAAGACGTACATGCGACGGCCGGAAAGGACGCGCTTTCTGGAGAAATGGATGCATGTGCCATCTTATATGGAAATGCTGCGGATCTGCGCCGTTTTTTTTCTTTGTGGGATCCTGCAGCTCCCCAATGAGCACATGCTTGCCTTGGGGGTGCCCCGTTTGTTTCCTGCTCATATGCTGGAGGGCTTTTCTCCGCAAATGGTTTTCTGCCTCTTCAGACAAATCGCTCAGAAGACGATCCGCGAAGGGCTGTGGAGGGGACATAATGAGACACAGACAGTCAGACAGAGACAGGCGCACGCGCGCGCTGCCCCTTCCCATGCCGTCACACACAAAGACTCACGAAAACAAGAAGGCGTCACGAAAGAGGCACGCCTACACACACACACACACACACACACACAGAGAGAGAGAGTGAGAGAGAGAGGTGGTCTCTGAAGTATGTCGAGCCATGGGTGATTGCGTGCAGGTATGGGCTGCGAGGGACTGACTGGTCGCTTCTGTCGGCCATCAAGGGCGCCCCCTCTCTCCGAGTTGGGGACGTACCTTTTGGTGACTTGCAGTCGGACAGTGTTTTCGAGCACAACAAAAGCTGGGTACAGGAGGAGGAGGAGGAGGAGAGAGTGCTGGAGAGAAGCGGGTTCGAGGGGGCGGAGGCCCTGTTGGGGGACGTGAGGCCAGAGGGGTGTGTGCCTTCAAGTTCCTTTCCTTTCCCCTCTCGGTCGGTGCAGGAACAGAGAGAGAGCAGAGGAGAGGAAGAGGGCGACCCGGATTCTTCCAGCGGTCCTCGACATCCCCCCTCATCTGTGAGGTGTTTCCCCTTTATACAGGGCTCCAAGGAGACGGACCCCCCTCCAGAAGATCTCATAGATGCCAGCCAACTCCGACAGATCTCGTCCCTGCCTGTCTTTCCCTTTCCTTCCCCTTACTCGAGTCTGGATGGACCGCCTGGTTGGGTCTTTCAAGACTCCGGAGAAGATTAGATGGATCCAGGGGATCGACGGAGGCGTGGTGACCGCCTTGTGCGCTCTTTGTAAGGCGCAGAAGGTGCATGGTAGCCTCTGTTTGGTGAGGGACGATCCAGGAGACGATCCAAAACTGGAGCCTTCCTTTGATCTAGTTACACGGATCACTGTCGTCAACTTCTTATTAAATTAATTGTGATGTGACGAAGATGATGATGTGGGGTTAAGTCCTAAATCCAGCAACGCCAAATCCTAAGAAGGCAAAGCTAGATTTGATCTAAGCCACTAGCTGGGCCACTAGCGTACCTTTATTTGATGATACAAGTGAACCTTAGTCAATACTTATAGAATTGAACTTATTTAATTGTCACGCATTAATTACTAATTAATATTAATTGTTGATTAAATGAACCTAAATTTTTTGATACTTTATAGTTCCGGCCTTAGAAAACCGAGCCAAGTCTTTAGGAAGTTTTTCAAATTTAGCTATGACAAATTAACAATTTATTCTTACATCGCATTTCATGGAGTACAGAGATCTAGACAGAGATTGATAAAAATAATGATTATTAAATGATAATCCACTTCTTTACATATTGTATAGAGCATATTGTAACACCATGACCTAGACCATGATGTTGTCAGCCGAGCTGTCAGCACTAGCATTGTTCAACAACTTGAATTGCGCATTGTCCTACGTATTATCGATCATCATAATGAAGGGTGAGTTGATAATATATAATTTAATATATTTAGATTAATAATAATTTAGTTTGATATCAATTAATTCACCAATGGTTCTCATTCCAGTCTTTTCCATTCAATTGAAAATAAATTGGTTTTCTTTGCTCCCACTTCTGCATTCCGCATCCTTCTCCGTTCATAAAAATGTATCTAAGCCCCCCCAATCTCGCGGCACTCTGAATCTTATCTTCGTTTACAGCCGCTACCGCTACAGACACACAGCTTTCACGACCCCTGTCGGAGGGCCCGTCCTCAGAGTCGGAGGGCCCCTCCTCAGACTGAAGCTCGACGAGATCAGGGTGGAGGTGGGCATGCAAAACCTCCCCGATCACCACATGTGCGCCTCCAAATCTGAGACCATTGACGGGAACGATGTCCCTGAGTTTACACTCCAATTGGATCAGAGACTCCTTCACTCTCTTGGCCCGGATCCCTGATACAGAGTCCAAAGGAGTCAGGTGGACGTCTTCCAAGTCCCACTCGCTGTCCTGTCTACTGAGCTCCCCACTGCATCTGTAAGCGGAGGAAAAGATCTCCGAGTGGACATGGTTGACTACAAATTCTCCGTTCTCCATCAAATTCTCCAGAGTGTTCTTAAGCACAACAGGCTGCTCAATCGACTCTCTGGCAGACTCATCATTCTCCCTGGATTCGCTGGAAATGTGAGAGCTTTTCGATTTTTGACGCTCCTCTGCTTTTCCTCTCTCAGGGTCTCCTTCTGGTTCCGAATCTGATGTGAGACCTTTTTTATGTTTGGTGGTCAGTGAGAACATTAGGGTGCAAGGGTCACTGGTGACAGGGGTGATGAAGGAGAGTGGCATCAAATTGTGGATTTGGGTCTCCGACCTAAAACGAGGGTGGCGTCTGTGTGACGGTGCCAGATCTGCAGAGTGGGAGGCTGTCTGGGTCTCTGGGACTGACAGAGGCTTTGTGTGGTATGTCGAGATCAGAGAGATGGGGCGGGGCACAAGGGCGGAACACAAAAGGTGATACCGGGATGTGAGTTCCAGACGGTCGACTGGGAGGGAGAGCCTCTCACTGCCATGAGTCCACCTCGCTCTGGAAGAAGGGGAGGGGGGGAGAGACTGTCGCCCGCTCAGCGTCGGGAGCGTTGAGGAGACTCTCATGCTCGTCTGCCGGGTCTGCCCTACCAAGCTCATGATGAATGTGCAATCTCTGGCATGAACCTTCGCGCTGTCGGAGGATCCGCGGCTCTCAGCGTGGTTCTTTCAAGGAAGCTTGCTGGGAGCCGCGATGTCTGAAGAATTCAACCCCAGGCTGCGGGATTTGAAAACATTGGAGAGGATGAATGCAGCCGGTGCACGTTTGGGGGGGGGGTTGCGAACAAATTGCGCTCAAAGCCTTAGCACGATGGCGCGGCACCGTATGTGAAGAGAGTCGAGGGCTTTTAGACGCGCGGACGCTGCCTCTCTCGACTGACTTTGGGTACGTGAAGGGATACTCACTCGAGACAGCAAAGCGGTAAGTGAAAAGGCAGACGGGCCTCAGGTGGGCTCATTCAATGGCATCCTCCTTGCACATCGATTAGAGCCGAGTCAAGCATTTGAGGCCGTGTACTGACACCGTTCGGAATGGAAAACCAATGGAGAAGTATATATGTGTATATGTATGGCAAGAGACGGCCAGACGTGGTAACTGCATTCGCACTTCACGTAGGGTCCCGGGATACAAAAATGGACAAGAAAGCACAAGGGGGGCCGTCGATCTCTCGCATTGCCTGTCGAACCCGTGTGTCAGTCACCGTCAGACAAGAACTTAGAACCCACTGAGCTCAGTATGTCTCCGCCGTCTCCTTGCAATCGGCCCGACCCGCCCGTCTATACGCGCTCAACATCGATGAACCACCTGCATCCACCTGCAGGGTTCACAATTTCAATGCATATTAAAGCTGGCATGCAGTACGTTTCATCGGACCGCCGTGCAGCTTGTGTCATTGCATGATCGAGAGTTTGCAGTTTCCTCAGATGTACAAGCCACGCTTTCTTTTCTGCCGGTTGAACGAAGGTCACCCACTCCATGACACTCCCCCCAACTGTGTTGCTGTGGTGTTGCACGAGAGAGACTGGCAACGCGTGTTGCACGACTGACTGATTGTCTACGTACTCGTGGTTCGACTTGTGGGTTTTGCTGTTTGAAAGCGCTTCCACTAAATGTCATCTTGCTGGCTTTTCGGTCTCGTTGGCTGCCTCTTGCTTGGCTTCAAAGGGGCAGATGAAACCGTTCAGCACACTCCGCGTCGAGTCCAACAAAGATTCCATGCGGTTGACACAGAAGCCCTTGAATCGGTAGTCAAGTCTGTGCAACACCTGATAGGTAGCTACAATCCCGCCCGTGCGCGCAGATTCCAATTATGGTCAGCACGTCTGATTGAGAGTGCAACGCATCAATTTACTTTCATTGTGGCCCGTCCACAAACACATGTATGTACATGTATATATGTACGAACATGCGAGGTCTTGTCTGAAGCTCACGCACTCTAGACCGAAGTGCAGCTCCTTCGAAAGTGCAAGCATCGAATGGCACGATGGATGCCATGTTTTGGTGAGAGCCTTTGAAACATATGGGTCTAAGTACTTGAACAGGTGAGCATCTGCATTTCGATCATTGACAGCAGTAAAGCCCTCCCGTTTGCGCATCAATTTGCCCGAATGATGTGGGATTGATGTGTGATTATTCGCGTGTGTTTGTCGCAACTTGTGAAGTTAGAGGAAGAGAGAACCAGACACCATGTGTGCGTCTTTTGGTGCTTGGTATCCTGCAGGTCAAGCCCTCCAAAACCGAGAATGATGCACTGCTTCGAGAGAACGATCACTCTCCCGGTAGAGGTGGCCGCAGACACGGAGACAAGGAAACCTGGGGCCGGAAAAGTACTTCGACAGCGCTTCTACGCAAATCCTTCGGGAGAGGTACTTCAGGCCCTCTGGCTGGGCGTGCTGAAGCCCTCTGGATTCACGAAAGTGTCTTCGACAATGAACGTGGACTCGGAGGAGGTGGGGGCGCCGCCAGAGAGAGTGTTTGCGTGGATGGGAACGCATCCTGTTTTCCTGACACTTCCTCAAGCAGCATCGAACTCGCCTACACTGCCCTCGGTCAGCTCGAGTGCATTCTTTTTTCTGGACCAAAGATGGAAAGATCGACGAATCAAATTGTCTAGGTTGCCATCAGTCTGCAAGAGCTTCCCAGGATCAGGCTCCAATGGCTGTCGGCGTTTGCGTCCCTGTTTGCAATTTTGCACTTTTGCCTCTGCAAGCGTCTTCAGCTTTGCCTGAAAGAGCCTGCTCACAAAAACAGGGGAGCGAGGGAGAGAGGGCAAACAAGGGCTATTTGCCGGCCGCCAGCGAGGACATAAAGAAGGGAACTAACTCTGTCTGTTTTTCTGCCCAGTGTCTGTCTGTTTGTCTGTCTGCCTGCCCGCATCTTTGTCTCTCTACGCATCCATCTCTGACCGTTCAGGTTCGTGAACGCATGTTCTGGCTGTACCATCTGAGAGACCTGTGCGGATGGGAGTGCCCCGGCATACCCCTGACGGGTCGCCTTAAAGACATGGAACCTTTCTTCAGGCAGCAGTGGCTGAAGAGTAAGGGCAAGGAGAAGGAAGCAAGCCGGACAGGAGAGGAGGACCCAGAGTCGTTTCGCCTGAAAAGGTCAAAAGATGCAGCTCCTTCCTGTGATTAGCACCATGCATTCTGATGAATAATGGGGGAGGGTTTTTTTTGTTCCTATGGCGTTCTTTGGATCTCAGTGGAGGGAGAAGGAGGAAGTGTAAATCAGATCCATCCAGGGCAAGTTTTCTTCCTCAAAAAGTGAGAGTTCTGATTCTTTTCCGAATCTGACTCGTTCTATGAGTGACCTGAATGGGGAAGTGAAAGAAGCAGGAGAATTCGATTGGGCAGCAGTGGAACTTTCCCGGTGAAGAAGAAGGAAGAGGCGAGACAGATAGTTCCTTCTCCTTAGCCAGAGAGTATGCGTAGACGGCACTTATCTGTGTATGTATACATGTGTTCATTCACGTAAATGCGTTTACTTTCCGATACCCAACGCCTTTCATATATCTTGGCTTGAACTGCCTTCAAAAGTGTGCGTGCAAACGGACGCTGCTGTGGTGCATCTAATTATGACATTCAGGTGGGTCCTGAAGGAGGCAGGTACGCATGAGGGCAAGAACAAGGTCTTTCTGAATTCTGAGGAGGTGACTGAAATTCTAAACAAGAAAGAGTCCCTAAGAGTCCCTACAGGTACGTCCCCTGTATGCCCCTCAGACCTGTCCAGGCATTTGCATGGGTGGGTGTCGATCTGGTATGCCAGAGAACCCATTGATTTGAAAATCAGTCAGTCATTTCTTGGAAATACATATTTGAAAATCCTCAGGCTCCAAGCGTAAGTGAGAGTTTAAGGAACGATCGTCTGACTTTCGAAGGACGCTATTTTGAATGCATCGTAATCGAATTCCTGGTCTCTCTATTCTAAAAATACTATCCTGGCGCCTGAAAGAACAGTACAGTGTCACTTGAATGCAAGACCATGATCCGGTCAGGCATGACAGTGATATGAGATTGCTTTCCTCGATCTGCATGGCGCGGTCTCTCCCTCATTTGCAGCCCCCTTGAGTCTCGAGGGGCATTCTTACGACATTTCCCTCCAG
The DNA here is from genome assembly GCA_018398765.1 of Chromera velia. Classification (NCBI taxonomy): domain Eukaryota; family Chromeraceae; genus Chromera; species Chromera velia. Next base: position 7,027 of record JAHBMJ010000906.1, on the reverse strand, counting down.
GTTGACCAAGTGAGTTGATCGGTCGAGATGTGTAAAGGGTTTGACATCAGAAAGAAGCTTCATGCGCAAATATGGCCATGCAGACCGTTGTTCGGCCTTCCTGTTTGCATGTCCGCCTGTCCGCCTGCAGATTCTACACGGCAAAAGTGTATCCCAAAAAGCGATCATGCACACACCATCATTGAATAATAATGCTTCTTCCGCCTGTTCTCTCTGTCTGTCTCTCTGCCTGCCTACCTGCCTTTTTGCAGATTGTCCAGGAAGAAGTTGACATGCAAATGGTGGACGGAAGGGCCAACCACGTGCGGGTCCACGCGATTGTGATGAATTATCTGGTCTGTCTCTACGGGATTATAGGCGCTCTCATTGACTCTTCCTGGGGCATGCTCAGTTTGGTTTCTGTTCGTCTATTCGTTTTCAAATTGATTTACACAAAAAAAACTCTGAAGATTCTCAAACTCATCCTTGATTGTACCAGTCTCTCGTTGATCTTGTCTGTCTATCTGTCTGTAGCCTACAGTAATCACAGTAAACAGTGAAGCCCCGCCCCCAGAAGGGACTGAAATGAACGCTTAATTCCGTGCTTTTTCTTTCTTCCTTCCTTCCTTCCTTCCTTTGTTTCTTTCTTTCTTTCTTTCTTTCTTTCTCTTTTCCCGCTCTGTACTGCACCTATCCATTCTCATTTATGTGCCTGGTGAATTGTCTGGATAATTCATCTCACCGCAGAACCCCCAGATTTTTGTAAACGAACCAGGGCTTCTTCTTCAGCTCGGACGGCTGAAAAAAGAAGAGGGATGCATACAAACGAATTTCTACAAAGTGAGTGTTGGGGTATCTTTCAAAACAGAAGGAATGGGGCGGACTGTTCGACAGAGAAGACCGCTCTACAGTATGGAAATTCTTCTTGTAACTAAAGAGTTTCGCTTCGTGACGTTTACTTGTCGTCTCTCTGGCTCTCTTCGTTGAATTTGCAAAAACTCTTTCTGTCTATCTACATAGCTTTCTACCTATTTTTCTCTTTGTATTTGTGCTTCGCTTTCTACATCTCTACCTACCTTTGCATTCGTCTGTCAAGCAGTGAACGTTGCTCTTTTCGGACTGCATGATACAATCCAGCGTCGATTTCAGAGACAGTCGAAGAAGGCTTGGAGATTTTTGTCACGAGTCATTGGGAGGCATGCTTCAGACTTACCCGTTCCTCCTCTGTTTTGTTGTCTCTCTCTTCTCTCTTCTCTGCTGCTCAGTGCTCACAGGATGCGGCTCGTAACTCTTCTTTTGCTAACGCCACCGTTTTGTCGGAGGAAGACGCTCTGATGCAGAGTCAGGATTTCTTCAACCTTCCCTTCGTCCAAGAGAAAACTGAGGAGGAGAGGAAAGGCGGAATGGCAACCGCAACGAAAATTCTCAGGACACTTGAGGCTGCCATCGTCACGGCTGTACTTGCGGTCAGTCTGGTAGACGATCGGTCAATCACACATGTATGTATGCAGGTACACGTCCCCCCCGCATGCACGTGCATGGCGACTTCCATTCATGAGGGAGTGCTGCTTAAGTCAGCCTACCGGGGCGGTACTGCCTCTGAGCCCTGCTGTTCTGTTAATTCATTGATTCTTTTTACTCTTTTTTTTTTTTTCGGTGATTGATTGCATGTCCAGGTACGAGATTACTATTCTCAATTTTTCACAGCCGCCAGCGGACCCGACAAGGCTTCCCTCCACTACCATATTTGGTTCTTCGACTTTTTAATCGACAGGTGGGTGACTTCATCGATCGATTTTTTTCAATGGATCCGCATGCGCATACAAATATATGCTTAATTAATTCTTGCAATATATTTCATGCATGCACCGTCGGGACAGAAAGCTGGGCCGTGCGCTTTTTGTATTTTGCTGTCTTTCTTTTCAGATACAGACAAACAGACTGAAAGCAGAGAAAAATGTAAGTGCTCGATAGAAAGAAAACAAAAAAGCATCAGATGAAGTGGAAGGGCACTGAAGGAGAGATGCATACTCACGTGTCCGTTTGATCTGACTTTAACAGTGGGTGGCTACGAACGTATCCTATAAATGCATGCAAACTGCTAGAGACCTGTCAGATCCCAAATGTTTGTTCCGTTAGACCATGTAGAGCGGTTGAGGGGGGGGAAGGAGGCGGGGTCGAGTGTTCTTCTTCTTCTTCTTCTTCCACAGCCATCAAGATGCCTTTTATTCGCGACGGGCAGCAAGACAACCATCTGCTTTGCAACAGGCTCATTTTTTTCTGGCAGATGAAAAGACAAACGGCGGATAAATTGAAAACAGTGGGTGGTCTTGATACTATGTTTCTCTCAGCCATGCAGTCTCTTTCTGCCCCCCTTGTTGTACGCTGAAAGTGGAAAAAGACTGAATTAAGAAAAGCGACAAGACAGAAATTGAATCCGGACTCTATCAAAAGTCCGATATTCACACATGTTCTTTCACCAGGCATTGTGGAAGACGAGGCATGCACGTATTTACTGCCTGGCCTTTTTTGCATTTTTGCAGAACAACCAAAGAACCAAAGTTGATTGACGTCCACGATAACTATCATGGGTGGGTCAGCGCATGCATGGCTGTCTCGAAGGGTCATGGGGCCGTCCGCTCTCCCATTCAGAGAATCTATTCCTTCCTTTTTTCAGCCCCCTATGCACTGACCGCCTTTCTGTGTCTTCGCTGTCCACCGCTCGCACCGACACCCCCTCTCGCTGTTGCTCCACTTGTGTGTGTGTGGAGGGGGGGTGGGGGGGGTACCGCTCTATCTGCTGCAGTCACTCTAGTTCTCTCTCACGTCCTTTCAGACTATCACGTTGCACCAGGTGCAGCAACACTTTTTTGTAAGCCAATCTTTCCGCGGGCATTTGCAGACACGGTCCGCTGTTCAAAAACAACAGGACAGCCACTTCGAATGGCAAGGAGGACCGGGAGCTATCTGATTTGTCAGTCTTCATTCCAGTCAGCCCTATGGAGGAGAAGAATCACATGAAATAGACGTCCAAATCAGAAAATGAAATCCATTCGATCGATTTGCATGGTCCTCCTTGTATTTGATCATCTTCCAATTGCTCTGACCAAATACACACCCTTCCAGTCCAATTTTTTACATGCATTGTCGGAATGGATGATTCATTCAGTTGTGGTGGTGTGCTCCTCTTATATTCTGTCTGTCTGTCTGTCTGTCTGTCTGTCTGTGATCACGTGAAAGTCTGTCGGGAGGTGGAGAGGCAAGGGGCGCTTAACTCTCGCCTTTCGGCCCCCCTGCCCACGCTGTTTGATTGTTGGTTCTGTTCTTTTGTGTTTGTTCTTTCGTTCTTTCTTTCTTTCTTCTTTTTTTTTTTGTCTGTTATGTACATGAAGAAAAGAAGGGCGAAGAAGAAACATATAGTCTGTCTGTCTGTCTCTCTCTCTGTCTGTCTGTCTGTCTGTCTGTCTGTCACTTTCGGTTCACTTCTCTGCCTGTCTTACCATATGTCTGCCTGTTTCTCTGTCTTCCGTGAAAAAAGAAGTCATACAGTCTGTCTGTCCATCCGTCTGAAAGATGCATACAGTCGGTCTCTCGAGGCAGAATACTGCTCTTTCAAATTGAAGCATTTTTCTTGCACTCAGGAACGACACTGCAGGTATTGGCCCCCACTTAGGGTGTGTGCTTACTTTGATTTAGTTTCATACAGAATTCTTTTTCATGAAAGTATCCATATGCACCTTTTCTGTATGAAAATAAACGCTTGCACTCAGGAACGACGCTGTATGCAGGTATTGGCCCCCACTTAGGGTGTGTGCTTACTCGAGATGTCACGTAGAATTGTGAGCATGCTTCGATCCAAGTTCTGGTGATTTTCATACACATTCCAATGACGTCTGTTGCAAGCTTCAGTTCGAGAAGATTCTTTAAATTCTTGTTCATTCATGCAGTTGGAGTTACACCCACTTGCTCTTCTGGAAGGGCCTCTTCAAGACATTTGGAATGGGTCCACTGAGTGGGGGCACGGATGGAAAGGGGGCACAGGAGGAGGCTGACCCGTGTGCTTACAAGCTCCGATCACGCATGGAAACGCTGAGGAAATCTCTTTCTCTGTCTCTGTCGGCTTCTTCGGATGAAGAGGGGAAGGGACAGGGAGAGACTGCAGAAGCCATTCCGCAGGCAGCGATCGAGTATGAAGTTAGGATCAGAAGGAACCAAGGAAGCTCCATCCGACCTGTGTGGCCTCCAGACGATGTTGCCGGTCTGTCTCGATTTTGAATTTTTTTTTATTTCGCACAGGCGCGTTCTTTCACATGAACAGGGGGGAAGTGCTTAATCTATCTCCGTACATGCACACCGGACCCAATGAGAAATTGACATGCTTGCATGGATGGTACTTCCCTGCACGTCGCCAGCCGCGCCCTCTCTCAAGGATGCGTTTTCTTACTGCGCACACTGCATTCACATCTATACTTTGTCTGCACATCACAAAACTGTCTCGGTATGAGTGCATGGCACTCCGTGGTGCTCATTTGTATCCCCATGTTTCACTCTATGTCTGTCGGTCTTTCTGTGTATCCCTGAGAAAGTTTGACTGCCAATCAAACTCATGCAGCTTCCCGAAGAAGAAAAGATACGCTTTGTCTCTGTTTCACTCTATCTGTCTGTCAATTTATTTGCTTTCCCGTCTGTAGCAACGGTGGCATGAATGCAGGAAGGATGGAAGACAAGAACAAGCAAATAGAGAGCAGTTTCTTTCTTTGGCCTTGTTTGTTTGTTTGTTTGTTTGTCTGTCTCTGTGTCTGTGTGTCTGTGTGTCTGTCTGTGTGTCTGTCTGTCGAAAAGAAGGGAGAAGAAGAAACATATAGTCAGTCTGTCTGTCTGTCTGTCTTTCGGAAAAGAAACCATATAGTCTGTCTTCCAGTCGTACAATCTTTCTGTTTGTTTCTCCGGACTTCTCATCTTCGGCGGTGCATGTGACTAGTCTGCCCGGAACTTTAACTTCATTAATTTGTGTGCAGGGAGGGAGTGGGTGGCTGCGTTCGATGCCGCTGCGCAGCCTCCTCAAAAATTCTCGGCCTATTTATCTGCAATCAAAGGAGCAATGGGAATGACGGAAAAAAGCGGCAGAGACGGGGGGGAACGTCGTGTAAGGGGTTCTCTAGAGTGGCCACTAGCCGGTGAGGGCAGACAGAGTGAGCTTGAGGAGACGGTCGGAGGCCGGAAGGGACCCGGGACGTCTTTGAAGGAGAAGTTGGTGCGGGATCATGTGTCAGCGGAGTTGCGCCGATGGATAGACGAGAAGAGGAAAGCAGGCGGGTTAGAGGCGCTTCTTGTGGAAAAAGAAAAAGAGGCACAGGTCTTCATAGGACAGAGGAAAGCTGAATTCGAAACTTCGACAGAAGAAGAGACCCAGCAGGCGGAATCTAGTGGAGGTAATAATTTAAAAGACGAGTTATAATGGTCGAAGTTATAGTCTTAGTTTTACTACCAGCTAGAAGGGTAAGAGTATAAAAAAGGAGCAAAAATGGAAACATTATTTAGTGAAACAAAAAAATAATAAAAAGACTTTAGTATTAAAAACAACATCATGTCAAAATGAGAATTAAATCTATTAAGTAGAACCAAAATGATTAATTATGCCTTACGTGATATTTTTTTATCGATATATATAAATTTCTGAATTATATTATAAAATATATTAATCATGCTAATAAATCTAGTACAAAGGTGTTTAGTCACTTGTGATTAGAATATATTTAATTATCCCATGAAGTGATTGAATGTGATTGAATAAAGTGATTAATTAGTCCAAGTCCGATTCTTACTAGTCTTTAATACCTTTGGTCATTCTAATGGTGCGTAGTTTTTTTTTACGTTATAAAAACAAATGTTTTGGGAGTAGCCTAGAGGCTTATGCACATCCAGCCCACCGCTCTTGTAGTGGCCGCGGCCATCGGTGCATATAGGTGCATACATTCGGAGCCGAGTAGCCGATTGTACATGTTGCATCAAAAATCGGGTCTTCATACATAAGTTTCAAACATAAGGTAAGATGCAAACTTAAAGTCACAGCAAGCCATGATACCTGTGTTAAAAAAAAAAAAAAAAATGTAGCCCGGGGGGCGGAGACTCCCCCTTAATTAATTTAGGAATATATTCCTGGATATATTCCTGATTATATTACTTTTGAAGTGAGTAACTAGTGAATAAATATATTCCGTGATTAAACACCTTTGATCTAGTAATGAACATTAATGGACCAACAAGAAATAATTGATATGACTTTTCGGATTTTCTGGCTTGGAAGTGCCTTTTTTAAAGGTAAAAAAATGTCTGTCAAACACGATTGCCTTGGGTGAAAAAGTGATGCAAAAATGTGGATGCTCAGACAACTGACTATACTGACAATTGAAACTTTTATACTAGAAAGTGACTTTTAATTTTCTATATATCACACTAAATTTCATATAAAAAACTAAGTCTTTAAAACACTTAGAATGATTCTATTTATTGTTTCTTACCTGCATGAAAGTATGAATAACTTTTAAAGATAAGGTTTAATGGGTTTGTGGTGTATATGTTGGAAATTGTTGGACGTGAGTGAGGTGAAAGAGTTATAGTATGTTAATATGTCGGGAAGTGATTGCAAACTCTGCAGGCATGTACCAATGCGCAGTGTAATGCACAAACAAGCTAACTTTTACTTCTAATGGAATACGCCGAATCCGTACACTGATGTAAGGAGGGAGCACACAGCGGGTACCCCCCATGAAAGGTAAGAATGAATGTCCGCAAACAGATCTGCCGATTTGACACCCACAGAAAGCAGTTCAACCAAACAAATGTTGAGCACTATAACCATACAAGAGGTAAATGCTTAGCTTCTGAAAGCCTGATCGATCCATGGCCTCTAGCCAGAGAGCCTTGCCCACGACCAGCCATCATAGCGTTCTTGTTTTTTCTGGGTGAGGCCCGGCACTGGCCACTGAGTCTTAGTCCACCCAGGAGCCCTACCTCCAAATTCTCATGCAAACAAGAGCTGCGCCTC